>OMNV01008288.1:0-13431 GCA_900303265.1 Brotula barbata | reverse complement strand
CTCATTGGTGACTGACACATCACTGGAGGACATTTGATTGGCCTGGGTTCGATTCCCGCCTGTGGCCTTAGCGGCATGTCATGCATGATCCCTCTTCTCCATCTCTCTACTATACATATTGTTATAAAGCATGAATGCGAAGTAAATCTTTTTAAAATATCTTATATCATAGATATACTGTATATGGCAACTGTTGTGTTAATGTGAATCTGTTGGTGAATGCGGCACTGTAACACAATGGACCGTATCTTCCACTCTGTTTCACTTCATGGATCCTATCACACAATATCTCGTAGCATATTTAGCAGAGGAATCATCTCTTCCACTGTAGCCTCCCTCTTTAGCGTGTTGTCAGCGTGGTTCCTCCAGGCTCCGGGTTTAGCCAGCCATTACGGAACAGCTCCCATTTTTCATGTGTAATGGGGTCCTCCATTAAACTTGAACCCGGAGGTGCTGTCATTTAGCTCGGCGCCATCGCCTCCTCGAAGCGGCAACGTACGCGACTACAGAGACAATCTGTGCGAGCTGACGAAGAGGCAAAGAAAGCTTAAGAGTGAAGCGGAGACAGAAATAGAACACAACTGTTCACGGTCAACCACGCGTTGATATGTCAAGGTGAAATGTTTGGACGCTCCCCCTCAGACGGACACACTCGGTCCAACGCTTTTTTGTGACCTACAGACTCACGTGTTTCCCATTTTTCATGTTGAAAATACACGTTAGAAAACTCCCTGAGTACATATGACCTCAACTCCGTTATTTAACCACCGCTTAAACAGGATGATGTCATATAATTGCTTCCAATGATTTATTTGACAGAGATAGCAGAGGCAGCGTGACAAATTGCCCGAGAATGATGCTCCACTGGTCTGTTTATACTGTCAGCCCATTCAGCTCTGTGTAAACGTCCACCGACCAATTTAACATACGAGGCACTTTAATATTTAACATAAAACATAAGTAATGTAACTGCAGGCAAGCCAAACAGTGAACAATGTGGAAAAACAGCCATTAAAATGAGATCATTCCTTTGTCGCTCATCATTGGAAATGATGATGATGATGATGATAATGATGATGATGCAAATGAACATATTATTCATGCTACAGCACATTAAGATGGAAAATTATCGGATTTCTGTATTTACTTTTACATGTAAATCAACCACTTTATGACTCATGTTGTTAAATTAAGTAGAAAATTAACTTAAATCTTTGAGTGAAAAATAAAATAAAAAAATAAAAAAATGAAATAAATAAATGAAATGAAATGAAATAAATAAATAAATAAATAAATAAATAAATAAATAAATAAATAAATAAATAAATAAATAAATAAATAAAATAAAATAAAATAAAATAAAATAAAATAAAAAAGCTGAAAGAGAAAAAAATCAATGTGTGACATCACGTTATGAGACCAAAACCAGACATTTAAAAACAAAGACTCTCTGCTGATACCTCATCAAAACCCCAAAGTGTCTGATTAAACAGTCGACACCTGTATCAAACAAGGCTGCTGTGCATTGCCGGAGCCGGAGTGTGCCGACACACGATTCATCCTCAGCCATATAAAGTCATAGCTCATCAAACCGCGTAACTGAAGTGACAGACTCTAAATCACAGAGCTAATGAAAAGCTGAAGCAGGACTCTTAAAAATTCAGAGAGGGCAGTGAGAGGTGAGACACGGTAAAAATACGCAATGTGGTACCTTGAACTTCCAGCATTAAATATTGGTTTAATAAATGATCCCAATCCTGATCAAATTACAGCCAATCTAAGATATCAGACGCTTGTAATACTCCATATTGTCTTAAAGACAGATGTATAAACTTCTACTCCACGAAATATTGTGTGAAAAGTCTTTTAAAGGGCTCTACACACATGGCTGTGGGCACATGCATCAAATTTCACCGTTAATCAGAGCGGCCTTGGTATGACTCATTTTCTATCGCACCTAACAACAAACTAATTAATCTTTCACATCCTCTCCCTGAGCCAAACACGTATATCAAACCACTAACTATCACAAAGCAGATTAGTGGGTGTATAATTGAGTTTGGTATCTATTCCCTCTTTAGGAGGGAATCTGCTTTATTGTTATCAAATGCCTCCAATAAATTAAATCGCTCCATGTTCCAGCAGTCCGACCGCACCGATAACTCACGTTTTGTCCTTTCATTTGGGGCTTTATTCAGAAATCATACTGCGCCACAACCACTCTGGCTTGCTGCAGCACCGCTGTGCACACTGAGAGGAGGCGCTGTATTGTAGGCGCTGTCTCTTTAAGACCCATTTTTGATGCTAAGACTAATAGTCAACCAATCAAAAATGACCTTTTTAGCGGAGTTTGTGTGTTAGCCGCAAATGTTTAACTTTCATAACGTTTGACACAAAGTCTCAATTGACAAGACAGCCAGGGAAGCTATTCGTAAAGCTCCTCGGAGGGTGGATCTTCCACAGTTTGGAACACGGCGGAATATCCTCCTAAAGAGAAACACAAAGAACTGAAATTCGGAAAACAAGCTTTACTTTGTGTCCATCTGTATTTGCTTCCTCTGTCTCTCCGTCTGTGCTGCCCAAAGGGAGACCATGCAAATGAGCCACATGTCTGGAAAAGAATCATTCTTGCAGCGTGGGTGTCAGAGACATCATTCACAGCCACGTCGCCTATTTCGGTCGGATGTGTAAACAGGAAGATCGAAGTATCGGACTGACTGACACGTGCCTTTACCGTCACTCTATTTCCACTGATTTCCCCCGAGCGGCGATGATGTGACCGACCGAGATCTGGCATGATCTGACCTGATTAAAGCTGTCTGTCAATATTATCGTTTCCAAAGCTGCAGAACTGCCACCGCATCCAAATCGGAGCTGCATTTGATTTAGGGATAATTGGATGCAGTCGAAAAGAAGAAAAAAAACCAAAACATCATTGGATCCTGGACACGAATCCTTCTAATCAACTGCGTGAAATCCATTTTCAGGACAGTAAACGCAGATTAATACTTCAGAATGATTTTTTTTTTGTCGTTCTAATTGCGTGGGTTACCGCCACGGTCGGCGTAAACGGAGTAAGAGGCGGAGATAGGGATGGGGGCTGGGTTTGATCACGGAGGAGGGATAAAAGAAAAAAAAACAAGAGCAAGAACAAAGGGGTGATCCATCCTTATTACCCACAAATGTAACGTATCAAGCGACCAGTCGGAGGCAATAGACTGGTCAGCGTGATGAGTAAAGTTGTGTGTGTGCAGAGAGAGAGAGAGAGTCGACGGGTGAAGCCCGATGATTGCTGAGGCCTGAGCGGTGTAAATGGCAAACACAAATACTTCTTCCTCTGTTGCTTTGCATTTAAATTGAATTTGCCGATTGTTTTCAGCGGCCCGTGGAAAATGTAAAAAAAACTGGAGAGAAATCCTACACGACACCCTGCTTCCGCTCCGTGGCTCCGCGTGTCATACATCACCTCGTCGGGCGTCCGCCGTATTCCCCGCACAGAGCTGCAGCCCCCTTCGGAGCGCTCGGGGTGTTTTAGATTCTGCTGCATCATATCAGACAGCTGCCAGAGGAAACAGCTTGCAAAACTGTCTAGCAGTTCTGCAGCAGGATGACCCGCGGAGCTGCGTTCTATTTAGTATTTAAGGCTTTTGGAGAGGATGAAATACGACAGAGACGGATTAGAATGAGGGCGTAACCGAATTTGACAAGATCCAGCGATGCTGCTGCTGATTTTGAAATGAAAAATGAAGAAAAAGGGGCTATATAACATCCAAATTGAAAATTCAAGGTACTTACAGAGGAATAACACTCAAAAAAAGATGTTTAAGAAGAGGAACCAATCAATCAGAAAGCCCGAAACGTCCTCGTCTGACGCATTTACAGCTCGACTCTCAGCCGGCAGAACAAAATCTACTCATTTCAAACCGCGAGAGCTGTTAAGTCATGTCCTATAGTCACACTATCTTCATAAACTTTTAAGAGGAAAAGCAGTGAAACTTGCTGAAATGATAAGTGCCAGTGGCACATCTTATTAGCTGCGGCTAATTATTGTTAATTCTTTTGAGTTTACGAATGACAAAATTAAACTCTATGGGCTGCTAAAAGCTTAATTGGCTGGTTAATGTGCTCTCGACATGAAGGAGTGTGCACCAGGAAACCAAAGATTGCTTCTTTTCTTATCGTTTTCCACAAAACAGCTCTAGGTTTGGATTTACGGAATCGGAAAAATAAAACACAGCGGCGATACGAGTCAGAAAAAAAGACACGGGGAATCGAGATGCTATGCGAAGAAACGCAAACGTGCCATGATGTCAGACTTTGACTGCTGATCCCTCCCTGTTTACCTGAGCCTGAGCTCGGTAAGTAAGATGGCCTGAAGCGGACCTGTCTGAGGAATGATGGAGAACAGCTCCATTTTCTGCATGGCCGTCCACGACAAGCTCCGCCAGACAGAGTGACTGATTACGCTGCTTCGCCGAGAGGGTGTGTGCCAACGGAGAAGTGGGTGCGGGGAAATTATTCCGATATCAATCTTAACATGAAGAAGTCGCTCTCCCACATCGATTGACAGCTAAATACTGTACCCTGTACGGTGGGACTACAGGGCTGTAGGGACCCCGGCTTTTGAGAGGAGCCTTTATTCTGGTCAAAAGCCACCCCGCGTGACCATTTTCTCACCAAAACCAAAAAAAGCATTATTCAAGTCCTAATCCATAACAGGTTTTCAGCATCTTTTCCACCCACAGTCCTCATCCTTTCAAAAGCCAAGGACCAAAGCCTCAAATATAGGCCGAGCCTGTCACATCACAATGTGACGCGCTTGGAGCTCCTCCATTATTTGCTTTGGAGAATTCTATAGGAATGCTATGTAGCCACGGTGGGGTCGTAGGCACGCTGAAAACGTTCAACAGATTGGGATGGGCGGGATCGTCGCGCGTGGAGGATTTCGAAATTAAATCGTGTAAAAATAGATTGCGTTGAAAATGGCGTAAAGAGGGAAAATACTGAAACGAGCGGCCAAAAGTGAGGCAAACCGAGGGAGGGACGATGTGTGTGTGTGTGTGTGTGTGTGTGCGTGCACTTTTTGATGTCCTTCCTGCACAGCTGGGGACGTGCAGGTTTGACTCCTATACTCAATGACAAAAGTTGCACCGCAGTGGCAAAAAGACCCGCACACACACATTTTGTGTGGCGATACACTTGCACTTCATTAACTTGCGAAGGGAAACAAACAGAGAGATAAGAACGGGCCGGGTACAACATTACTTTTATCTCTTCAAACCTGCTGCTGGGGCGAACAGCTCACTGCTACGGCGAGCAGCGATCCTGAATAACAATGTATCTTTATGTATGTATGTATGTATGTATGTTTCTACGTGCTGCCGTACCCCACGTTGGGTCATCGAGAGTCCAGCGGAGAATCGCTGTCATGTTGCAAACATCTGAAAACGTCAAAAACTGCAGCGGGGAGGAATAATTCATATTCTGCCTCTTGTCTACCTTTTCATACTTCACTGTTTCCTGTTGAAAATGAAATATTAAGATGGAACAGAGACGCCCCACGACTGCGGTACCGCAGTTCAATAAAGCCCAGCGCGTTCAATAATAGATGTTTTATTTCACCGACAGCCGACATCACGCAACCGACGTACCTGTGTGTGATGCTCGGCTGATGACACGTGTTATAAATGATACAGGGCTACTCTCATATTGAGTCTGCTTGTTTTGGCGGAGGCTGCACGCGGGAGGGCTGCAGTCGCAAGGAGAGATGGTCTCTTGTATCGTTCGCTTTTTAACCACAGCGGAGGGACGTGATTGACAACAGCACCGAGTGGGCTGTAAACAAAGGGCCTTGACCGATCTCTGGAGCCGAACAAGGGAAGTTCAACAGCAGAGAGGGAGGAAAGTTTTTCATGCAACACTTAAAAGGAGGAGCGGAGCAACGGTGGCACGATTCTCTGACCCGATAAGAGCGATGGACAAAAACCTAATTAAAGCTCGAACAAATGAAGACTTCGCTCCAACGCTGTGGGATCTTGAATAATGCACAGTCTCGCTTTTGCAGTTCTTAAGTGCCCTTTGGCTGCGGTCCACCGAGGTTGTTTTCTTTGCATTCGTTTTGGGCCTAATCACTGAAAAGCCGTGTGCAATTACCTTATTTTTCCCCGATTGCGGCGAGGTGTGTTTTGCCTCTCTCGCTCGGTAACACTTCGAGACAGGAGCTCGGAAGTTAATCGTGGGGTTTGCTTGGGAAACAACTTTACAATTGTGGAAAAGGAAGCGGGGGAATGAGACCTGAGCACCCTGTAGAAGTTACTGTACCGCTTTATCGGGCGCATGGATGCAAGTACAGATAATCGGTTGTAACTACGACACCTTTTGACTCAATTTGGGTTTGTCGTTCCACTTCCTGTTGTTGTTCTTCGGACGGCGAACGCGACGCAGCAACAAATGCGTGTCGTCCGGCTGTCTGTTGAAGTGAAGCTCATAGGGCAAAACATACACAAGAAATTCTGACTCAAGTCCCCTGACGCAGGAGGCTTTAATCACTCTTCAAGTATGAGGGTGATATTCAGATGACAGGCTCATCATCACCTAATTATTCATCTTACATCGAGTAATTAATAACACGATATGCAATTGTGGGGGCGGTGTGGGACAGAGGGATTTCTGAAGGTACTGGAAGTACAGCATCAAAAAAAAAAACGAGTGTTTGAAAGATTCTGCTGGGCGTTCTGGCCTTGTTTCAGACGGTCTTTGATGATTCTGGAAGATTCTTTGGAGCAGAAGCGTCGCTGGAGGACTGCATTTTGGTTAACCTTGGAATATTTCATGTGCAACCGCTTCACACTTTTCACCAAAGGGTGAAAAAAATGTTTTTTTTACCGTGGAAAACTACATCCTGACTTTGTGGTGACTCTTTTACCAGAACGCCGCACCGGAGCGACTTTACCGGTACGGCGAACTCCAGCTTCCGGGCTTTCGCTCTATTTTCAAAGGCCAGATCGAACCCTTCGGGGCGATTCTGGGAAATCGCCAAGGGCATCGACCGCTGCAAGGGATGCATAGAAGGAGCCAGAGAGGGAGAGACTTTCTTTGCTGACGCGGTACCGGCGCCCACGGTTGATGAGTACATCATTTATAATAATGCATGCCCCACACACCTGGCCCCCATGTGGCTGATGCGAGCGCAGTTGGAGCGAAGATGGGAAGCTTGATGGTAGTAGACAGAACGGAGAGGAGCTGGAGAACGATGGGAGTCAAGTCACGGAATTTGTAATCCCCGATGTTGTGGATCAATTATTAAAAAATGGAACAATCTAAGACTTCGGGCTGTAATTTGACGAAGAGACAGTACTGTTGGGAGCTTGACTTACTGTTCACATTGATAAGATTTGATACTTTAAACATTTTTCTTAGTGGCTCTATCGCATCTTCATTAGTAGCCAGATAGAAATTATGAATTCTATTTCTCGGTTAAGATTTCATTAATTTGTATACATTTCCACGCATACAACCATAATGACGTTGTCCTCCTGTTGTGGAAGCGGAGCGATCTGGTCCACGGTGGTCCAAATTGGCCCAGATTAACACCATTTTGAGTATCCCCCCCCCCCTGGTCATCCGCCGCCGTACGACACTTGAAACCAGAAACCGCAAGAACGCAGCGCAGTGCGAAAAACAAAGAGACGATGAATCAGACTCGGTCGAAAGCTGATACGCATCCACATATCACAATCAGATGTCGCCTTTCTGTCCTTGCCAAAGTCAGTGAGCTGAGGGAGAGGGGACATTGTGAAAGTTCACCGTGTAACATCTATACGAGAGGACACTGATAGTTGTTCTTTCCATTATGTCAGGAGCTTGGCGGTGTAACACTGGAGCACAGCAACGACGGAGTGTGTGTTTATCTTTTTTGATGTCTTCCATTTGGTTTAACAGGCGAATAGAACTGGAATCTTTAACTGGTTGTAGAAGAAAGCCGGAGAAACAAAAAGTCTTCACCTCACGTGGGATGTTGCTAATTTAACTGGCCCAATATCCTCATTCTGCTGCTGCTGCTGCTGCTGCTGCTTCTCAAGGCCATTTCACACGGATTGTCATCGCAGACCTCATTTGGCGAGGAGTCATTTAGTATCTGAAAGCTCCAAAAGAATCAAAACGTCGCAGGGATCGTGGGGCAAAACATTTGTGAAAAGCACGAGACAAATATCAATCCCCCGATTACGACGCACACAGATGCACGTCAGGTGACGGAGCAGATGTTGGTTCATCGGGTGTGTGAGAGGAGACATTATGCAACACGGTCTGCCATCTGTCCAAAAACTCGCCGGGGGAGAAGCATCGCAAGCGGCTCTTTGTGAATTGAAAAGGAATGCTCTGAAGCAACCGGAGAACAAAAGTTTCAATGAAAAACACCGGCTCTGTCACATTTCATCTTTCCAGTCGTTCTGCAGAGGTGGCAAGTTCACAAACTTATTAAAGTGGTGACATTTGGTGAAGTTTCTGTAATAGGGATGCGGCCGTAGGCTTCAAATCATCATAATACAGGTCCACACGTGGGGGCTTCTATCTCGGCGCTGCAGCACGGGGAAAGGCGGCGCGTTATTATTAACACTCCGGTCTATCTTAAAGCGCAGGCATTAAAGCGGCGGGGTTAAACAGCGACTCCTCTCTCGCCATTCAGAACGGGGACACCGCTGCTGAGAAACGACGCCAACCCAATCTGCCTGCAGGTATCAAATATTCAGTGTTTGGTCAGGGATTATGGGCTTTGAACGTGCTGTCCTCATGGGACAGGTGGAACATGACCTGCTAATAGGCATCGGGAAACCAAAGAGAGGGAAACAAAGACGAGCGTTGGCGTCACCGGACGGGCCCCTACACATGTGCATCTACGTGGAAAGTTACCACGTGCCGTTTTGACAGCATGCAGACTTCTTCTCTTGTTTGTCTGGGTTCAGGATAAGACTCTCTTAAAGGAAATGCAACAAAAGTCCAAAGATTTTCCGATAAATGTTGCGTGGATGATTTGAAGCTGTAGATAAAGTTGATTCTGTTTATATGGATTTATCCAGCCTGCTTTATTCATCATTTTCAGACTGTCTGAGCTTTTTAAGAACGGTAAGATACACAGTGACCTTGGACTCCTCCACACACACACACACACACACACACACACGGACAGGAACAAGCAAAGGAAAGTAAAGCCTCAGGTAAAGTCTGAACCGGTCCGCTCGGAGCACCGGGCTCTAGGGAGCGGCCCGAGCTGAAGCCAGCTGCTCTTAAAGTAACGTTTACACACACACACAAAAAAAAAACGGTGATGCTCCACGTGTCCCTGCTGCGATCCAGACCCAAACAAGCTGCAGCTAAATTCACAGCCTGATGAATGGATTTCCACATAATCCAACTGAACCGGATCATAAAAGAATCCCAGAAACAAACATTACCATTGTCCAGAAACAATAACGACGTTACATCTGATTTGCTGCCTCTTAAGAGGAGGCCAGACAAATAAATGTCAGTTTGGCATTTACTGCAGCCCCCGTGCACCCAATGTATAATAATTTGAGACTCTGGGACATTGCAATCGTTCAGCATTGTTCCATTATAAAGAACACAGCCACGGAAATATTTATCTCCACCCAACGCAGGGAAACTGCATTGAAAAGGTAAATCAAATTACCTGAAATCAATCCAAGCTGGTTAAAATGGTCCGAGGACCGTCAGAGCTTCGACGGTGCAAGGAGAGGTCAAACAAAGCAACTTTCTCCCCCGTAGGATGTGTGTATGTGTGGGTGTGTGTGTGTGTATATGTTTTCAAGGACGCAGCACGCTCAGGTCCCATTGTTTCATTTGACTAAATGATGTAACATATAATGAAATCTGAGCACATCAGCTTATCTTGATGATTTAAAAAAGGAGGGATGTTTTCAAGACGCACATCCGCCTGACAGTCGAGCACTCGGGGAATAGTGAACCGCCGAGACGTGGAGAGAGATACCGAAAAAAGTCTCGCTCTTATTTGGTGCTTGATGAGAGATTTGCAGCGATCTGCGGTGCGTGCCGGGTGGAGAAGTCGTGTTAAAAGTATAAGCATCGAAAAAAAGTGTCATCCCGCCTCGGAGACGCCGAAACGGTCCTGATGGGGGCTCGCGTGGAGGACTCTCTGAAGCCGTGTTGGTGGAGATGTGAAGATTTCCCCTGGTGGGCGCGACAAATACGTTTCTACTTTTTCAATATGTTGCGTAAGTGCTGACACAGCTGTTTGGATTTATAACCTGGGAGGCTGTGTGTGAAGTGTGTCCCCCGCCCCCCCCGTTTGCTCCTACGGTTGAAAAATTCAAGGCCTACTGGGCAGCAGCAGCACTGAAATAATAGCTGCAATTCAAAATGCTGCGGAAATAAAGGCTCCAGTAGGTTTTTTGGGGGGGCTGGCGCAGATTCATTTGAAGGACTGAGATCAAATCTGGTGGGTAGATCGCCGCGTGAGGACCCAATTTAGCACTCTTAAGACCGTCCGAGCCAAAAAAAAACTGACAGTTTCAGAAATTCAAGGCCTAAATCTCACAGCGGGATCGGAGCGATCGATGACAGGTTGATGACGCGCCATGTCGGCGGTGTTATTTTTCCCTCGCGTCCGCCCACCGGGCGTTCATCACGCAATCTGACGTGCATCAATCTGGATTATCACACAAGTCGGTCGCGGCTCGCAGCTAAGATTTTATTATCGCCATCTCGCACCGAGTGACATTCCAGCGGCTTCTGTGACAGTTACGGATCTGATCCCGTCGGCTCGGATCAGCGAATTATCGACTGCGCTCCTTGAAGACAGCAGACAGCAGCAGCCTTGAACTGCAGATCAACCGTCTTTTGATCGTTACTTTATATCAGCGTAATGATAACGTCTTGTGTCATTTACGGATAACGGCGCACGTGCCGAAGCGGCTGAAGGTGACGCCATCGCCCGACGACCGTCCGTACGCGTCCTCCGCTGAGAAACAAAAGCTTGTGCAGACATTTTCCAAAGGGCATTTGTGGCACTGCAGGCGTGATAAACAGCCGAAGCTCCCCAGGATCCTTCTCTTATATCAGGCACATTACCCTCAATCTATGTGTTTGTGCTGGAGACTAAGTGATCAATGAAGCAGGGTGCTGGGGCTGTTCTAGGACAATGAACATCTCAATTAAAATCCCATGGCCAGCTAACGGACTCCATCCATCACCTCGCTCGCCCGGATATGGCCGCGCCAGCTCGGCTCTGGCCAATTCCCATTTATACTCATCTGGAGCTAAATCTGTGGAAGATAAGTTCATCCAGCACTTTACGCAGAGATGGATCCACGCTGGAGGATGTTGTTTGTCTGATGGCCGCCCGATAACCGGCGTCATGGTTCTATATGTATATTTGATTCTATGATGTTATAGGTTTTACGTCGCAACATCATCATTTGCTTCGTGCGCCAGCTGGCCATGGTCAGAAGCGCTAATGACATCATCCAAACACCAAAACAACAACGACTATATCGAACTTCTTAAAATGTCTAATTCTTTATAAACATCTCATCGATTTGAAATCCAGCTGTTATCGCTGATTCGACGGGATCATCTCAGATTTTTTTTTGCTTGGAGACGGAGCAGCTGATCTAATATTCATCGGAGATCGTGGTCAATAAAAAGGACATATTTCTCTGAATCAGCAGTCTGACAGTAATTAGACGAAGTCCGAGGGGAAATATGCCCGACCATTTATTTAGCCCTATCAATAATTAATAGGCATACATGGAAATGACAAAAAACAACTTAGCACCCAAACGCTGCGGTTTAGGGAGGAGCGGCAACGCGGCGATGTCAGAAGAAGCTTCAAGGGCAATAATGCAGATTTTTTCTGGAGTATACAGTAATCCTGTAATTATCAGAGGGATATTGACCTGCACTGTCTCGTGGTAGCTATGGAAACCAGATGTTTAGCAGCCTGCGTAGATAATTTCCTCTACGGCGGCATCTCCCATGAGCCTCGGTTGTCTTTATTAGTATGATTGGAAGGCTGAGGCCATTTACACCTTTCAGACAGCGGTCGGTCCACTGATGCTACCTCCCGTCCTCCCCACTTGTTCTTCCTCTCTCCAAGGTCAAGGAGACCCAGCAGAAAAAGGAGGCCACGGTTGTGTAGAATTAATATTTATGAGAACATCTTTTTTTTTTCTTTACTTTCTGCGTTTGGAGCGACTCGCTCGTAGTAAAAATAGTGCACGTCACGCGTACTCCGTAGCACGTTTAAGTTCATTAGCATGTTCATACAGCGTCTCCCCCGGGAGATCAGCGCGATGATGCTCACGCGGCGGCGAGATAATCAACAACTTACTCGACAGAGGAGCTGAAGTTGGAGCCTGACAAGAATAGAATCTGACGCGAAGGGAGGATCTCCATTTTTTTCACACAATGAGATGAATAAAGGCAAATAAATGAAAAGCACAGTCGGTACGATCACTCCGTGATATGCCCGACAACCTCTGTCCCGCGCTGGACTCTCGGATGTGTAATCTGCCATTAATCCACCATAATCCGAGACTTAATCTTGTTTGAACAATTGATTCATCATCTGTTTTATTAGAAAAAAATACAAGACGAACATCAATCACGCTGTGCATCAAGCTACAGGAGACACTGATGGATGATACCTGGTGCAATAAACCCAAACCTGAGGCAGAGAAGAAAGTGATGATGCGGACTAATGTATACACTGTGTTAGAAACCACTGTGATGGGAAGTGCTGAAAGCTTAATGACTTCAATAATGAGCTGACAGAGTGTGTGTGTGTGTGTGTGTATGTGTGTGCGTGCGTGCGCTCGTGTTTGTGGATGTCTGAAAGGCTTTTAACGCCGCATCACAAGCAGCCAGATCACATCTTCGATTGTTTTCCAATTTTTCTCTTTGCCCTCCAGTCCCTGTGTGTGTGTGTGAGTGTGAGTGTGTGTGTGCATGTGTGTCATTTTCCATTTACACAACCCCACACACACACACACACACTCACACGCTGGAGTTTCTAACAATACTACAGCAGGGTCCTCTGGGCGTGAATGTATACCCGACCTGGATCCTGCTCTGCCGGTCCGCGTGTTGTCACATTTTAACTTTTGTTTGAGGTTAACGTTACCCCACCATGAATCAAGCGCAAAAGTTTCCGAGCCACAAGGCAGAAAATCAAACACACGCACGCACACACACACACACACACACAGACACACACACGGACTCGGAGTGTTGCAGCAAAAGCAAGAAATGTGCTGGGTGGGGGCCAGCAGCAGCAGCAGCCTTACCGGTGTGGAGAGTGCCCGTGACGAGCCTGAACAGGTACTGAGCGAACTTGAAGATCTCCCGCTTGCACCTTTTCCTGCAGCTCATCTTTGCTGTGGATGCTGAGGTTTG
>OMNV01008286.1:47932-61671 GCA_900303265.1 Brotula barbata | reverse complement strand
ACATGGATAGACACACACACTCATAGATTCCATCAGGAGTGAAACACAAGAATCCAGGGAAAGTGTGGCTGCTGGTGGTGATGGTGTTTGTGTCAAATATGGATTTGTCAAGTGTTGATGAATTACACGTTTTGAAACAATAACTCCATCAATCTTTTCGGTTCTGCTTTTGGCAAATTGCAGCAGACCAGACGCAGGCTGAAACACACAAAATCGATAACACAAAACTCATGTAAACACACATCAGAAAGCGGCTGACAGAAATGGATATAGAGCGAGAGCGAGATATGGTTAATAATTCCCTTCTGCAGCCACACCGCTGCTACCTATCTCATAATAACTGTGATCAGCGATAGTGTTTCGACACCCTCCAACCTTCAAAAAAGCGGGTAGCATATTAGCAGATGATTTCAGGGCTCTGGAAAATACAAACAACTTGACATTTCACGGAATGAAAATTGAGGCGCAGTACAACCGCTCATTGAAATAGTGCATGATTAGCCTCGGCAGCTTTCAGTGGAAAAGAAAGCGGCAGGTATAAGAGCGCTAAAACGGATGCACTTCCTCAGCTCTTTGGTCGTCGGTTAGACGTTTGTTGACTTCCGACAGCACTGACGGATCTTTGGCGTTGCAGAGGCGGATTGTAAGGATCTTTATTCGTCTTCCTGGCTGTTTTGCTTTGGCATTAAATCATAAAAACGAAGAAAGGAGCAAATACAGCTGAGATTTTCAATCAAAGGCGTTTCAGCTTCATTACGGATAACTGAAGAGTCAGTGTGTGTGTGTGTGTGTGTGCGCGTGTGGTATCTCGCTTTAAACTGGTGGTTCATTGTAAGTGTGTACAGCTGCCCTTCTAGCATCACATAAAGACATAAATGCAGGGTCTCAGCTGGAGTAAGCCTCACAATGGTCCCATGTATCACTCACACACACACTGGTGTCACTGCTGGACCCGAGCCCTGGCTGTGTGTGCATGTGTGTCTGTTTCTGTGTTTGCGAGGGTGAGGAAGGGAAAGCAATTCACAAAATGAAAGAGACTTGGACATGGACTTGTGTGTGTGTGTGTGTGTGTGTGTGTGTGTAAACTGGGCTGCTGGCCATCACTGGCAGGGTCTCTCTGTTAGGATGTGGCTGAATACAGAGGGCCGTTGTTATTGGAGGGTCTGTCCCTCTGTTCTCCACATCTGAGGGTCCATACAGACCTCCACAGGCACCCGCTCCGTAGTGTATGTTGGCAACACATCCAGTCCCATCACCCTGGGACGCTCTTCCTGTCAAACTCCAGGGTGTCAGGGCTTGTCACGTCCCAGATCAACGTCCAAGCCAAGAGGAAGAATGGAGGCGGGTCGGAGGGGTGTGTGATGCAGGAAATGTATCAGGATAATGGATTCCTGGCTGAACAAACTGTGGCGTTTTAAAATGAATATAACACTGCGGGAAGGAGGAAGTCTGCTTTTCCTTTAACAGTTACAATGTCTCCTTGGTCTGTGTAATATCATCACAGTCATATATTTAGCTGTAGTTTGCTACACATTCCTGTTAATCACCACTCAGGCATCCATTTTTCTTCTGGTGCAGCAGTATAACAGTCTTAACAATTAGAGCCGTCATAATAATATCCACTAATAAAAAATGCTGTAGCCCAGTCGGTTGTGGTTGGAATGTTAAGTTTAATATGACGAGGAAGCGGAAGATTCAGGCAGAAGAAGGCAGGAAAAGGCCCCTAAGCATCCACGAATTGGGAACATTTCACACTAAACATAGAGATAATGCAGCCAGTGTGTTAGGTAGCTAACTGTTTGATAGTTAATGTTGTGATAGTGACAAGTCCCCAAAGCGTCCACCAGTGCACGTAGTATTATCATAATAATCGATATAGCATCCAAACCACTATGTTGATTATTCCCTTTAAGACTGAAGGCTCAGAATCTCTCCCAGGTAGCTCAAATGACTCACAAGAAGTTCTCTGCAAGCTCCCAGACACAAAAAGATGATGAAAGAAAAATGTGGACACAGTGTGCAAATTGGGACATGAACTATGGTGAATCGTCAGTGATTACCCCATAGAAGTCATTACTCCTCACTGTGTGAGCCACAGACTACAGGAAGGAACTCTGAATCACACAACAAATGTACTGGAAATAAACAGCAGGCGACGTTATGACTTTAAAACCTCCAACACATGATTTCAATTATTTCGCGAATATGTTCAAATTAGTTCCAGAGAGTGTACGACTCTTGTAATGTCACAGCCGTTCAGCAATTTGCAGTTGTCTCTCTGTGCGTCTGTGTATTCGGTTCACGTTCGTTCCCCAGGAGTGTCGGTGACATCATAATGCTTTCCCAATTTGGAGTGCCTGACTAAGAGGTCTTATTTGGATATTCAGCACAGATCAGCGGCCAGGGAAAAGATCCAGGAATGCATCTGAATACTACAGCCAAGTGTTGTCCACCTTAATTTCTAAGCTTGTAAGCAAGTCCCAAACCACAAAGAGAGAGAAAAAAAGCTCTCTCAGGCCAGATTTTAAATTAAAAAGCTACCCCAAGAGGTTATTTCTTTCAACGTGTCACTGAAAATCATATGAAACTTTTCCATCTTTCGCTCCTTATGCCAAGCTTCTCAATTTGTGTATAATTTACTTTGATACACTTTGTTGTTGGAGCGATCTGGAGCATCATATTGAGTTAGCTAATCGACCCATAAGTTCTGGTGCATGAGGTATTCGCTCTGGTTGCGATGGCTGAGTCACGTGTGATATCTCCCCGGTGGCTTAAGTGGAGTCATTTCTGAGAAATGATTTTTCTGAAAGGAATCATGATTCCCTCCAAATGATTCGTTATTCAAATGGAAAAACTTAAGTTTTGAATCTGGTCAGGAACTTGTTTCATATGAGTCAGTCCCAAAAAACGGTGTTCACAGCTCATCCAGGCCCTGTTTACAGGAAACGGTAACACAGATAACAAGGTCACATGTCAATTCCACGTCAGTAAAAGGTTCAAATACTATCACAGCACACTCTCGCCGGAAAGCTTCCCGATCTGGACCGCCACGTGTGTATGATCTGGCTTGCGTTATCACCCCGCCTTGTCTCCCCAGCTGTGCTCGCTCTCTTTTACTGATAAGGAGTCGTGACTTGCCCTAAATGGGGATGTATCACCAGGACGTAGACGCTGAAAGCCCAGGCATAAAAGATAGTAGTTATTTTTTGAATGATGTTTGTCCACGGAGCAAAGGGAAAGGATGTGCTTAATTAGTGTGACGGCCTGTCCGCGGAGAGCCGACCAGAACGCAGGCAGCATCCAGATAACGAGGATGCATGGTGATGCGAGGTGTATAACAGGTCACAGATGTCCATGTCCTTATTGAGGGAAACATTTGCGATGCTTTAAAGTATCATAACACACATCACCTTTAAATCCTGCCTTTTATTCTCCTTTTTGTGCCCTCTCAGATCTCTTAATCCGCGTCTGTTGTCCATATGTTCTCATTAAAAGTTCCTCTGACAGTGTGTGCACTTGTCTGACTAATTTGCGTCTCCTGCTGTTTGAAGGAACATGCAACCTTATTCCATAACAATTAAGGTCAATTGATTGACACGTTAATCAGAAGTCGTAATTGGACAAAGACACGAATGCTGATAATCGTCCGATTTGACAGAGGAGAAATCAGTTATTACACTGAACATCATCATTACCTACAGTGCTGTACAATATGCTTAAGTATGAATATTTAATGCTGTGCGTCTCTCAAATGGATGAAGTTCCTTATAATTAAGCCTTAATTGGAAGTGTGTTGCTGAGAAGGAGGGTTTGTAGTGTGTAGGGTGAAAATTTAATCCCCGAGATTTTAAATTGGATGGAATTGGAGGGTATGGGTTGTGTTTTTACTCCTGTGTGTTTGTGTGTATGTGTCCGTGCTTTCTGCAGCCCACTGTGTTTAGGTAGTTAGCAGCATCATTAGCTAGGGTTTCGGACAGCGTCTGACCTTTTCCCCTTTCGGCAATCAAACCCAGCAATCAAACCATTCCTGCCGAGCACCTTGTTTGGTCATATAGCTGTTATACAGTACATCAGAAAATAAATTGTGCAGATAACTAATTGTCGTGATGATCTATTACCTCTTTTTCTTTTCCCCATTTTAATGAAGAATATTCTCTTACAAGGATTAATATTAGACATTCATTTCAGTCCTGGGTACAATGCATTCTTAGTATTTCAGCGTCATTCATCTTTGTTTAATTGGCATGCTGTTACATTCAGATCACTCTAAGTCAGAGTCCAGGCATAAATATGCGTATGTCACGTTGCTGCCTTCCTGTAAGTCCCACGGGATGTCATAGAGTCACAGTCTATTGGTGTTATGGATGGCGTGATCAGCTCTCCTCACCAGAGGGTTGGCACTCTGCCTGCTGTAAACTCCACACCCTGCAGAAATCGCTGGATCAATTGATGGATTGTCAGCCTATACAGCTGCAGGGATTTGAGCCGTGCTCGGCACAATCCAAATATGTGCCACCGCCCTGACTAGGTTTAATTGATCCATTGGTCTGTGGCTCTTTCTATTACCCTGCTATTAGGCTATGTGTGCAAACAAATAAAATGTAATCAGAGTCCATACTGGGGATGTGCAGTCAAGAAGAAGTGAATATAAACATCTGAAGCTGTAGAGATGGAAAGTTAACAAAAGCTCTGAAGGATCGAATGAAGTGAGACTTCCACCTACTCGTCTGGCTCGTCCAAGAAGTAGAACACTGTATGGGAAGAAAAGACATCTCTGAATAAATGCTAGACGGCAGCGCTGACATTGAATTTTTTTTTTTAACGTGCTCACTGTTACATCGCAGCGGTTAGTTTCTTACGCCGTTACTCCCACACGTCGACTGTTCGACTGTTCGACTGCATCGACTGTTGCTGTTGTAGCGTCTCAAAGATGCTGCTGACTAAACACAGAGACCATTGAATGATGAGTCGATAACGCTTCGTTAATTTTGTCATTTATAATTAAGAGACGAAAAAGGCAAAATAGACTTTAGACTTTAAAAGCTCTACATTGTTTCATGTAGCATATGGCATGTACCAGGCATGTGGCATGTAATGTGTACACTTGGTAAATAAAGTGGAACAAGAAGCATGAATTAAGACAAACAGGAAGTCCTTCACTATATACCAAGAGAGTAAATCTCATTGTTTACGAACCGCGACATACACGTGTCTATGATACTGACACCTGGTGGTAATCAAGAATACTACAACACAAGTACATAACAAAATGCGCTGAGCAATAGAACACAACACAATGTCAACTTAGATAGTGTTACAATATTATCGTACAAATTATTAATATAATAACAATAATAAATAATAATAGTAAGGACGATCACATGTTAGTAGGGAATGATGCACTTATTTTACTTGATACTTTAGATCCGTTTTGTGGTACTTGAAAACAATATAAGACAACTAGTCTTAAAAAAAAACATAATAGTAGAGTAGAACGGCTAAATATGGAAATGTTTGTGCCACAAATAGAAGATTACTTGTCAGTAAGCGCTACAGTTTGGATCCTAATTGTCGACTTGTAAACCTGAAGTGATGTGCAGTGTCAGGACAGGCAGAGAATTATGTTCAGCCATACGTATCCATCACATGCTGTCTGAGATTAAAAAAAAAAAAAAAAAAGTCACAGCCAACGAGAGTGTGTGTTTGATTAAATGTAACCAACATGTCACACCTTCTCACAATCTGTGCAGCTCCGAGCAACAGAAGGATGCAGAGAGGGAAGGTCTGGGTTTTTTTTTTGTCAGCTTCATTTGCCTGTTCCCTGGTGATGGATCCATTTCTGTGATAATGTATCTGTGTCAGCCGGCTGACACTCACCGCCATGTGGCCGACACCTTAGTTTATATATGGTAACAAAACACCGTTCTCATGCCACTGAAAAGGGCAAATGCTTTGATAGCTGTGGCAGCGGTATTCTGGGTATTAGGCTGCCTCTACCTGAGACTGATATCAATGAGGCCGAGGCAAAGAACGTGGGAAGTAAGTAGAAACAGATTGACAAGAGAGAAAAAAGAAGATGCGGGCGAGACGGAGTGCAGAGGCAAAGTCAGACAGTCATGTAGATGTTCAAGGTAATGACAGGTCTGCTTTTAGAAAACAGATTGCTAATTTCAGCCGGTGTCTGGAACCACACAGAGATCTAAAGTGTGGTACACAATAGTCTGGGTATGACTACAGGTGCTTTAATTAGAAACTAAATAATAAAACAGAATGGACCTATAGCAGGAAAAAAGGCCTGGTGGCCAGACGGAGAGGGAAGAAAATGTTTCTTAATCATAGCTTTGTGCCTTGGAGCATGGTAAGTTTTAATGAATGATTGAAAACCAATCATCAATGGTGGTACATTAATACTGCAGGATGCCGGGTGACCTTTTCCTTTGAACTGAGTGAAAAATGGTTTTCCAGCAAAAAAATTTGATGGCTTTTTTTTTTTTCTTACTTTACTTATTAGAAATTTTCCGACCCCACCACAACTTCACAATCCCTTAAGAGATTTCAATTAAATTGTCCTACTGAGTTCTTCACTTACTTCCCTTAATCTCCCTGTTGGCCTGTAGCAAAATGTGATTTTGTTTTTTTTCCCCTTATGCCATTTCCAATTTAATAGAAGTGCATTTATGTTCGCCTCTGTTGTGAATTAAAATAGGTTTTTTTATGGGTGGAGGTGCATGCAGCCATGGTTGAGCGACCCTTCATTCAAACTCTCCGTACCTTGAAGGTGAATAGTGCAGCACCAATGTGAACTCCGTAAATTGAGCTGTAAGAGTTCTCCTTTCTGCTGTTGCTGAAGGTAAGCCGCACACTCGATCCTTGAAGGTTTTGGCTTTAGGTAAATTATAGATGCAGCCTGGATCAACCAGTCTTGGGATATATTTTCTCCAGACATTACAGTCTCCACACGCACATCTCTGAAGTGCATTATCTCCTCTAAAAGAGACAAAGTCAGGGCCGTTTATGTGACTCATCCTATGACAAAGTCTAATTTAAAACTTGGCTGGTTTGCTGCAACCGCCCTGGTGATGGTCTAAACAAAACACTGCTGTCATTGCTCCTCCATTTCTTGAGGTATGACTCATGGCAGTGACGAATTAGAAATGTTTTAGATGTTCTTGGCGAGGCCCCTCGGCTCTTGGCCCCTGATTTAGAACCATTAGAGGATTTAATAAGGACGTGGACCGTACAGCACACCATGTCATTTCTTTAAAGCCAACGGAGAAACGCCCCCAAAACCAACCCAGGACAAACTCCATGAAGCTCATTGTGTGAGGTCTGAATGATCCCCCGTTCCCTGGGAGACCACGCAGTCTTTCAGACAAAAACTTTTATTCACGTGGCCCTTAAAATTATTTCCATCTGGCACGGAGATTGTTTGCCTCACCTGAGACATTTGGCATGAGGGGAGCCACAGTTATGTAAGAAGCTAATGAGCGCCTGGCGCTGGGCTGCCAGAGCCCCATGGGTGTTCTCAGCTGACTGTCTTTGTATGTGTGGGCGTGTGCATGTATGTGTGTCATTATCGACCTACATTTGTAACGCGTATCTGTCCGTCGTCAGGCCTGGGCTGATGCTCGTCAGCGATGGTTGGTTAAACGCGACCGGTCAGTCAGTGTGCGTCCCCTAGCTGCATTAAGCCTCGCCTCTGGGCTCATTGGCCTCTGGTGAACGCGGAGCCACCCTCCCCCCGCTTACAGACAACATCCTAATCCTGACGTGACAGACATAACGCTGTCATGTTGTGCTTCCTTATGAAAATGATCTCTGACATACTAATTAGTGCTGCTAATGAGTTGAAAGGCCACCGAATGAAAGACTCTGCTTCTCTACGCTGCGTTTGAAGAGGGAATGTCCCATGACCTCTGTCCTTGAGAACTGTTGTGTCAGCTGCTTTGATTGCCAAACGATGTTACAGAGCCCGCTCGGATGCCGTGAAGCATAATTTTGTTTTAGCTGCATTTGTTTTGCAAGCAATTTATGTTTTTTGGGTTTTTTTTTTTTAGGCAGTGCTCCTCCTAACTTGCAACGATTTGTCACAAGAGATATTAGCCTGTCAGAAACCGGGTGTATATTTTGTTGAATGATTAAAATTCCCCCTAAACTTGAAGTTCAGCAACCATTTCCAAATGTGCTATAAATTTTCCGGATGCTTCCTTTCTCTGCATCAGAGTCTCAAGTGGAATATTTCTGCCAATATAGATAATTTAATCGCTCCCCTTCCAGTTGCCTTAAATGTTCTCCATCTCTCTTGTTTCTCTCACTCAGCCTGTTTACTCTCTCTCTGTCTCTCTCTCTCTCTCTCTCTCTCTCTCTCTGTGATGACTGCTGCTTGAATCAGGTCAGGATCTCTTTTGCAGTAAATTACAATTTAGGGCTGTGGTTTTAGTGGAAAAAGCAAACCAGTGCTGATATTGCAGCGCCATAAAACATTGATAAAAGCTTAGAAATTTGGATTCACAACCTTATTAGCAAAAAGCATAGACAACTTGGCAAAGCTTTGAACAAGCATATACCACAAATGGCAAAGTCGGTGGGGGGATATTAAGAAGTACAAGTGGAGGAGGAGGAGATGTAAAAATAACAGGGATAAAGGGATGAGAGAGAGAGGGGGAGGAGGATGTAGTGCGGAGGATCAGCACAGTCCAGAATCTATATGACATCAGTGTAGACGCTGCAGGTGTGGAAATCGTGTCAGGGAATATCACACTGACACAAATTACATGGCCAGCTCCTAGCTGGGATTGATCACCCAACCTTCTGCTCACCAGCCTCACACACACCCTTCGTTTTTGCTTATCGCTGGTGTTGCTAAGAAATTTCTCTACTTTAATGCCAAGGACGTGCCGTGTTTTCCCTGAGTGAGCAGGTGACTGCGGCACCAGGGTGGAACCCCGAGGTCAGACCTGTGACAGGAAGTGGTGGAAAAGGATTACTGGCACAGCAGAGGGACAGAGTGGCCTCTCCGCAACGGAGAACCAGCTGGTCAGCAGGCCGGCTCGCCTGGTTCCATCTGCCTGTCACCTGCTGGACCCGCCAGGGGCCTCTGTAAATCTTTCCACCTCCTGTAGCTACTGGAGATTACATCATTCAGCTTCAGTTGTACTGTCACAAGGCAAGGAGATACTACTGATTAGGACTGGCAGGTTATAAAATCTCAACCATCGATACCAGACTTAGAGAAGTCGTCGGATCAAAAGTGAGGAAATTTAAAGGGAGCATAAGTTATATAAGAAGTATCAGTAAATAAGCATAAAAAGTAACAGTATTAGTAAAGTGGTCTTATTTGACAGACGCTGTCCTCAGTGCACTCAGTTAGTAAATCAGGCCCTTTGTGTAGTCTCTTCGTTGTTATGTTGACATAACAACGAAGTTTGTTTGAGCAATAGGACCTGTTAGTGAAAAAGCATTGAGACATTTTTTTAAATTCTCATGCTGAATTTGGTTTGGCGTACAAAAGTCTGTCTACCTTTGACTGTTGGAGGTCAAAGTACAGAATAATGAGTGATGAATTTTCTTTACTTTCCTTTGTGTAAAGTTGAGGAGAAATTCAGAGTGCTGCCTAACATCAGTCATGCCTTGTAACAACACAAAAAGAATAAGCTGGTTCTATATTTACAAGAAAGACAAGCTCTTGTTAAGATTATTTCCATACTGTATTTAATGATGTATTCGAGTCAAATGTCTGGGATTTTTGAGCACTTCCAAGGAAATGTTATTTTCCCAAGCCTTCAATCATCCCAGTTCTGTCATAGTTTCTGTTTTCTATCTCATCCGTACCCAAGTCAGGTACCAAAAACAAAAAGATGTTTTTTTTCTCTTCCATATTCCAAACGACGCTGTGTTTTGTTTTTACCGCTGAATTCCTCTGACAGCTGTTGTGAGTTCCTGTCAAAAAGTGTTGTTCTTTTTTTTTTTTTTCCCAGTATCTCAGTCTCCATCACGCTAACAAGGAGTGAATAAACAGAGCGTAGGGTGGAAGAGCGAAAGCACTGGAAATGGCTGTGCCCAGGAGAGCCAGCAGAATGGAGGAGCTCAGAAAGGTTAAACTTTATGACATGAACTTTTGAATTGTTTTCTTTTTCATCTCATATACATGTGAAAGTGTCTCAGAATAAAAAATTACAGTGAGAGTTTTTCCCCTCGTGCGACTTTCCCCCTTTGTGCTTGGCGCTGATAGCTGCTTCCTCTCCCCAACAATAACAGTTTCACGTTCTCCCTAAAAGTTGATAACTGGTCTGTGTTTATAGGAGCCATCTTAACAGAAAGCCAATTATGTCCGACTGACTGTGACAGTGATTGGCAGGAACTTGGCTCCATTGTTCGGCCACTCATGTTATCACTGTGGAGATGCCTGGCTAGCCCGTAGCGGTAAAAGCAAAAGGGATATTGGCTCCTGAGTAGCTGGCATGGAGCCTCTTTCAGACAGGCAATTCCAGGGGAGCAATTGTCTGCTTTAATTGCTCCAAAAAAGAAAGATGGAGAGGCGGTGAAAACTAACAAGCTGTCTTCAGAATCTGTAATTTACAGGCTCGGTAATAAAAAAAAACAAAAAACCTCTATTTTTCTACTTTTTCCTTCTGGTCTCACTCCATCCTCTCTCTCTCTCTCTCTCCCTCCCACTTGCTGTTCCAGTTGTTGTAAAATATTCACACAGCATATTACTGCCTGGCTATAATTTACACACTGGAGAGATTTCAATCACATGATGAAGAAAAGAGAAAAAAAGCCATGGTGTATCTTCAGCCTCCTGCTCATCCTTTGACCTCTTTTCCTATGCATTACTGTCACACTCTTCACCTCCCCTATGTCATTGATTACTCGCATTAGGAGTTAAAGGCTTGAAGTAGCTTCTTCAGGTCTGAGTCGGGGGTGGTTCGGAAATCAGTGGTGACCCTTACAGAGTATTTCTGGCCTCAGATCAAGTGACCATGGGAATTACTTAATGGCTGTGGGAGTCATGTGGTGGTCATGTGTGGATCATTGGAGTCACACAGCCTACAATACTGATGTTTTGTTCATTCTGCGATCATGGAAAAATAATCTGATGATGTCATGATGGTATGATGATGACTGACACTATTTTTTGCAGTTGTTGTTTTACAGCTCAAATTTCTAGTATATACATGCTATTTATATATACGGTAAATATATGAATATTTACTTTTTTTATGCCTTTCTCACTCGTCTGGCTACGTTTCCTAATTTGCTAGCAGGGTAGCTTGTGTTACTAGTCTCTCCACTCCTTGTTTGATAATCTCCTAAAGTATCTTTTTCCGTGTAATGTCTTTTTTTTTATTTTGCCATCATCATATAGCACTGATGAGGCACTTGTTTTAGTAGTTAATGCTCCTCCATGGATTGCAACCTCAAATATTGTGGTACTTAAGCTTTTCATTTATTTTAAGCTGGCTTAATTGTGTGGCGGCAAAATTCGGTTTGATGACGGTATTCAAAAACCGCATTCCTTCGCTTGCCAACCCTGTGGCAAACATCCTCGTACTTTATATACATGGACAGAATTTGCCATTCATGATGCATCGCTTAGCCACAGCACAAACAAGTCCATGCAGAGATTGCATTGTTGTTATGTTGTTACATGTTATTACATGCCTTTATGAATAATTGAGTTCCTATCATGTAATGTACTCAGCGTAATATAATTTCGATTCATGCCATTTTAGTCCACATTATGTTGTATGCACAAAATTTGACAAAAGTCAATTATTGCCTTAATGGTAACATTAAAAGATTAGAGTTCATATAAACACACTGTTCTTAGTGTGGGGTTGTAACTAACTTTTCACTGCTGAAGGCTTAGAGAGAGAGAAGTGGATTTTTTAATATATATAAGTGTACATTCTTTACCCTGTGTTACTTACTTAAACTCATTTACACATCCATCCATCCATTATCAATACTGCGATAAACTCATTTAAATGTAATAAAACTGTAGAGTTTCCTGTATATTTAGCCACCGCTGTAGTCTGAACCAAGACAACTAATGTGCGTTTAAAATAGAAAGTCTTGTATTTCGGTGTAATTTTCTGCCAAAGTTACCTGCATTAGAGCACTATGTAAGCTACATTATATGGAAGCAGAAAAACGGCAGGCACCAGGATGTCCAGCCAAATGAAACAGGAGCCCTTGATCTGACCAGAGATATACCCTGTCCCATCTATTGTTGTCACAAAATAGCTTCCCTTTTACACGGAATTATTGATTGTTTTTGAAAGAATTAATGGCCTGTGAAATATGATTTTGAACCTCGGTGATGAACACCAAAGGAATATCAAACTAGGTTCAAAGTAAAATGTGTCTAGCAGCGAAACAATGTGCCGTGGAGACAAATATACACAAAATATCGAAGGGCCAGGCCATAGATCTGCAAATTCATATTCTTATATATGAGGATGCAAAAAGGCTTTGAGCAGAAATGTTTTAAGGCAAACATGGGGTGTGTGTGCATGTGTGTGTGTGTGTGTGAGGTTGGGGACCATGGCCTACGCCTCCCCTCTGCAGCAGTCAGCATCCATATTCATAACCTCCCAGAGCAAAGGCAAAGGGTGGGAGGAGGGAGAGGAAGAAAGTAGTAGGAGGAATGATGATTTCAGTGTGTGAGCATGAAAAGTAGGGAAATGGGGAATACAGCATTGTGTGAGTTGGAGAATGTGTGTCTGTGTGTGTTCTGAAGAAGTTCTGCCAGACACACGGGTAGACGTTTGCAAAGTCAAACCAGGCTGTAAAATAGAAGCTACAATATAAACACGGCAACTAATGACCGTGCTGTAATTATCAATCTTTAGAACACACCATTTGGAAGGAATACGATTTTGACTTTATGCGCTCAGCAGCAATATGCAGGGCGATTAAACAGGAATGTGGAAAACATCGTCTCGTTCATAAACATTAGCACTACAAATAAATTGAAACGGATGAAAAAGCATGAAGAAATCATCACTATGGTGACCTCTGGTGTCCTCTCTTAAGGAGAATACCGAGGGGAGGAAACAAGCAAGACGCTTAAACGGCAAGATGTGCGTGTACGTGTGCACATTTGAAGCAGCAGAATTGTCTCACCTGCTCGCCCACCTCCTCTATCAGACGCTGTTCACACCTATAGGTCTCACACACAGACACACATCGCTTAGTCTGTCTGAATGCCGATGGTCCATCACCGTTACGGACGCTGAGCCGCATTCCTTCAAAAGTTTAAAAATGCATGAATATCTGAGTTTGGCCTCTTGGAATGCTGACGTTTGGGTTGAATGCGGTTTGGCATTGATTGCTCTAATAATCACATCGGCTAATGGCCCTTGTCATTCTGTGCTGAGTTTAAAGATTCTTTAATGTTTGATGGGTACAGTTATGGAAATTATAGGATTTGCAGCGATATAGCAGGCAATTAGCAAAGATGAAAAATGTATAAGCATCCACATCTGCATGCATGTACACACACACACATGCACACAATGATCCAATACCAGAGGGACCCTTGATGGGGTGTTTAATGCGTTTTAATGTTCAAAGCATTTTACAGTGCCAACCATCTTCAGGCGTTTAAGGCAGATGCAACTGTTTGATCTCCTTGACACTCTGGAGCTTGACACTCTGGAGCCCACACATCCTCCATCCTACACTGGACACCCGAAAAGCCATGAGCCATGCTGTGAAGGGACGGGGGGGGG
>OMNV01008286.1:0-30839 GCA_900303265.1 Brotula barbata | reverse complement strand
AGGGGAAATTACAATGGCTTAATGTGATTTCATTAATTACATCAGGGCAACTATTGTGTGTGATTACAACAGATGTCAGCCCTCTCATAGGAGAGGCATAACAATCGTTTTCCCACTGGCGACCTTTATTAGCAATGTCAATGTTTTTAATTCATGATATTACGAAGCTCAATCTAGATCGGAGCGTCGTCTGTTTCAGCCAGTCAGATTGATAAGATGAACTTTTATCTGTGTGTCAGTGTTGTTATATTAAATCCAAACCAAAACAAAAAAAATGATATGGGCTGTGAATTTATTTTAAGGCAACTCTTCGGATTACAGATTACAGGCGCAGCCAATAGTGACGTAGGAATAATGAGTAAGCACTGCTGTTTAGTTGGATTAAACACAAAGTCCTACAGATTTACAAATTACTGTTGAAAGAAGGCCGGATTGCATTATGGGATTAGTCTACACACAAGAGAGCAGGCGCTGTTATTCAACGTGGATGCTGCAGATTACAAATGCATTCATCCATCATGGTTTATAAGGCACATTGGAGAAATTAATAGGGCTGTCATTAGCGTGTATACCTCCACCAAGGACGAACAAGCTCAGATAAAATTCATCATACAAACATCACATGTTTCTGGATCTATCCATTATGTTGCAGCAATATTTGAACATGGCAAAAACACTCTTATTAGATATAAATTATATCCATAATGAAAATGCTATAAAACTACATCACATCTTTGATCTGTGATTTTGAGCAATCCCGCTAACAAACAAACAAACAAACAGATGTGAGTGTGACCTTGGGGGGGAACAGTGATCAAAAGAGAGATTGACATTCAGTCCACTAAGGTTATAGTTTATTCATCCAAAATGGCACATTAAAATCTTGTTTATCTTCTTTTTCATATCCTTATATTTGTCTTATAAGAACATATACAGGAATACAGTATAAGACAAATTTAAGCAGATCACCCCCTCCCCCCTCATCATGGTTGGGCTGAATATTTGTCTACAATCTGAGATAATTTTAGGTACACTGTTGATTTTGCAGTCATTGTCTGTGACTTATTGCCAAGCCAATACGGAAAACTATCATCGGTGTCAATATTCCATCCGTGGTTGGGGAAACTTGGGATAAACACACATTCCTTTCATCTTTCCTTGAGTTTCCGAAGCACTACTCAGTTGATACGGAAACCGATTATGAGGGATTGGCTGGATCGTGTGTCGGCGTGCGGAGATGTGACAGGAGGAAAGGACAGTCTGTAAGGTATATTGATTGTAACAGAAGTCAACATATGCACGTCCCACACGTTTTCCTGCTGAGATATCACTGAAAAATCCATCTGTGCCTTTTACCACATCACAGCAGAGCTTCAACCACAAAGTGTGTTCTGTAATTTCAGAATCTCTTTGGCTCTGTCATTGTGATCCACTACACACTCACCTTTGGCAGATCTCCTTTCACGTACTGTCACGACGTCCTTACCTGTAGGTGAAGAATGGATATGAAATAACCTTTTACAAACCGCAGAACGCTATGGGAAATAGAATTCTATCATGAAAGATAAAACAAGAAAAGACTGCCAAAGAAGAAAAGGGAAACTTACCAAGACGGCAGAAAAGAGGAGATATTTCTTTTACCAAAGTACATTTTCCATTTCCCTGATCCTCCCTGCCCACAGCTTTCATGCTCGGCCTGAGGTTTGGAAGCCGCAGCAGCAGCCGATATCACGGGGAGCATCTGAGTCAAACAACAAACGTCTCTTTGACTGAATAATTGATGCCGGTTAAATGTTGAAGCAGTGAAGAAAATGGAATGCGCTTTGATAAATATCTTACATCTATAAACTCGCAATCAAAGCCAGGCAACTTGATGTGCTCATATCCTAAGAATTAACAATAAAGCAAGAATCTTTACAATGTCAAAGTCCTCTTTTATGAATTTTGCATAGCCCGCTGCATTGTTAAACACAAAGATTGAGGGCAAATAGTTTAGAGTGAGAGATGAGCTGCTTCAAGCACAGTGGGAGTCTGGAGGCAGTGGTGATTTATATATGAGGTTGTTTTTATAAATGATGTAAAAGCACAGTTAGAATGAAATAAGTGGCTATGGTTCACTTTTTGCATGAGAGAGACAAAGAGAAAGGGAGTGTGTGTGTGTGTGTGCGTGTGTGTGTGTGTGTATGCGCTGACACACTCACTGAACGATAATTATTCAATGTAACCCATTGTCTTTGTGCAGAATATTTAATAGCCTTTGACAATAACAGAATCATTCTTACTCTCAACGTTTCATCTATATTTCATCAGGAGCTGTGTGTACCACCGGTTGCACACATACCACAGTTTGAGAACCAATTACGCTCACTACTCAAATGATTTGTCTGTACTGAGATTAAGGCACAAATCCAAACAAGCCATGTACGTGGATAGAATTTGGAAGCTTTGAGCGTCGTGTAGTCAGAATATGAGGTGAATTCGCTCATCTCTAGTCGCATAATTTACATATGACACATATTAGAAAAGTAAGGGTTACCGCAGTGGATTTAAGGATTTTTTTAAAGATATTATCCTCTCTTGATTTTTCTGTACTGTTTTAAATGGATTAGTAATGTGAAAAGGCCCGTTACATACAGCATGTTTCAATGCTTTAACCTTGATTTGTTTGCTTTCAATTGGACTCAACTATAAATTAATTTTCTCAAGTTTATTTATTAATGCTGTTTCCATTTTCAAAATGTATTCATGGCCTTAATGTGAATGCAATCAATGATTAACACCCATGAAAAAGTACTGACCTGCTGCCTGTGGCCCTGTCCATTCGATACAGGACACATTTGGCTGTTTGTGTACTTTGCACAGTACAGTGACAAGAAAATTGAACTGCGTCGTATTACTGCTTCTCCTAGTTTCTTCTTTTTATATCAATCTTTGATCTAGATTTTGTCTCTCCACCTTGGAGGAGGTCAGTGTAGATTTTCTAGATTGATATATTATTGTTTTGGTGTGCTGTCATAAAAATGCTAATGAAGTTAAGTGTGGCCACAATAATCCGTCTTAAACTTCTTCCAAACAGAAAAACAAAAAGTATGCCGTTCTCAAATTTACATAATAATCGACAGATTTAATTTCTCGGGTCATGAGACCTAAAAATGTGGTTTGCCTGGCAGAAGATGTTGATAAAGCCTGAGCTAATGGGATGAGAAGCTAAGGCACCAATCCAAAAAGTGTGATGTAACACTCAGATTATTATTCAGTGCCGAGCGGTGCTTGACTCTCTGTGTCATGGATAACAGATTGCATCTGTAAGCAGAACTTTGCTCGGATACCTGAAAACTGCTGCTGTATTTATACCTCTGAAAACATCAGCGTGTGTGAGATAGGATGAACACGCTCACACATTTAGGGGGTGGATTCAGTGTAAATATTTCTTTCTTTATTTTCTTTATTTACATATGTTTTTATACAAAGTTTCAAAATGACTCAGTACTACTCCCTCTGCTGACATCCAATGAAGACATTTTTTGCTCTGTTTCTGTATGTAATCAATATAAATCATCTATCTAGTTGAGTTTCCCTCTCAAGAAGTCCCTGGATCTGTGAATCAAATACAAACAGACAACTAATGGTTAATACTCGCCCTATTCCAGGGAAGGAACAAAGGAAGGAAGGAAGGAAGGAAGGAGGCTGTGTCTCACCTGTTCACACCAGTGGATAGCTGGCTGCCGTAGCAACGCCACACTGGTTGCTTTTGTTTCTGGACATCATGATGTATCCTTTGTTTCCCCATGTGAGACCCCAGCTACGGAATAACACAAATGAATAAAGTTACTCAGCTGCTACAACACAATAAATGTTTAACCCCGTAAACACTGGTAAATTGGTAATTGAGAATAAAACCATTAATGGCTATTTGAGGGATTGTAGATCAATTTAATGGGGCTTTTCACATGAGGAACCCATTAATAATTGAGTACGCTATATAGAAACAATGTAAAATAAAACAATGTAAAATCATTTCAACGGAAGTTCCACTTTAAAAAAATAATAAATCCCAAACTCCATTACAGTAACCCTTACTGTTCCCTTATAATTCTCTTCACTCTAAGCGTGTTGTGTATCATTTTTCACAGATTTACCCCAGAATGCATCCTAATATATTTTGTCCATTTGTGGTGACCTTAACCTTACGCAGAGACAAAATGACCTTTACTCTGACAGGAACAATGAGTATGAGTATTAACCTGTTCTTCACTATCCAGTAGTCCTTTCCTTCTTCAGCACCGTAACCTACAGCCAGCACACCGTGATCCAGCTGTTCACTGCTGCAGTCAGGCTCATCATACACTCCTAAGATACACACATACAGACACACATGTTGCTAAGAATTGACTTGTTTCTTGATCTTCTCTCATCATTTTCTCGACAAGTTTGAGTAAAAAACAAGAATGCCGTCTATTAGTTACTATTTTTTAATTAATATGCCACTCTTTTAACGTGTAATATTTTATATGTTCACATCTCTGCTGCTGATTATATCTGGTTGAGTGTGTCCTACATATACATTTGCCGACTGAGTGTAAAATGCCAAGATGGTAAAATCCTGCGGCTTTACTTGGGTTATTTGATGAGAAAAATTTTGGGACAGAGTTCATGTTCACCTGATTCATACAACTGGAAGCTGCTGTGAGAAGCATCAATGCCAATAGAAACGGGTCCGATGGTGGCCACGGCCTCCTTCAGGGCATCTTCATCACCACTCGTCAAGTCAACATAGCCGGTGCAGTTGGCACCAATAGTGTCAGGGTTGAAACGGCACTCTCCATCCTAAGAAACAGAGATAGTTTTATTTTTCATTAATAATTAAAATAAAATTAAGATGAAGCTTACGCGAAAGAAAAAAATCTTTTTGTTTGATTTGGCTTTTAAAGGTTTAACCACCGAGGATCAAATATTGGCTGGAATGCTGCCCAGTACTGAAGTTATGTGTAGGTCTATAACACAGTTTATCCACAAGATGTCAGTGTTGCTCAACCATGACTTTGAAGGTTCATTTCATTTATAAAATCAGAGTTTCTGTCCCAGAAATAGTTTCTTTTCATGCCTTTAGGAGCCGAGCGTCATTTTTATTTTACAAGCTTTCGTTTACCCGAGCCTCATAAGGGTAGGAGTCCTCTGTGTCAATCCCTTTATTTGATATGATGTACTGGAAGGCCTGATCCATCAGACCCCCCATGCAGCCGTAGTTTCCAAAGTCCCGAGAGCAGTCGACCAACTGCTGCTCGCTCAGAGACACCAGCTTCTGTGTCTTCCTGAAGTTCTGGCCCTCCAGGGACCCGGTCTGAAAGAAAGAAAACCAGAAAGCTTATTTATTGCACAATGGCAGCTGTTTCCAGGCTCTGAAAAATTTAACAGGCAAATACAAACCGCGCTGAAGGCCCAGCAGGAGCCGCAGTCTTTCTGATCCTTCACATCGGTGACATATCCCTTCTCTCTCCAGTCAATAGAGTCGGGCAGTTCAATGCCCTCCTGCAGTCTGAGGAAGGTAGAGCCGCGGCGTGCCTTGAAAGAGTTGGATGAGCGCAGGCCGCCCTTCAAGATCAGCTGCTTGTACTCCTTATTGTCCTGGCGAAGAGGAGGTGCAAGGTGAGTAACTCCTTACAGGCTGATTACAACAAAACGATGAACTTATGCACAGTTGAGTCCACAAATTAAACTAAACGTTCTTTTTCGCTGTATCTGTCTCCGTGTGTACCATGTCAGCGAAGTAGGTCATGCCAAGGCGGTAGGACTTGATGCCCTCATCGGCCATGATGTTGTGCACCAGCACCAATTTGCGATTGTTTAGCCAAATCTCCTTACGTTGGGCCTCCTCTGATGGAGAACTGTAGGACCGGTCTGCAGATCAGAGCACAATTCATCACGAATCACAAAGGTACGCGGGGAAATACTCAGCGAATAATCAATGGAACAATTGTCCAGGTGTGTGATTTTCAATGCAAAAGTTGCAACTGTCACATCCAACCACATCCAAAGAGAAATAATCTGATAAGATTTTTAATCTCTCACCATACTTGAGTTTCCATGCGTGGAACTCCAGGTCCTCCAGAGAGATGGTGGCAGAGCTGGCCACAGCCAGAACAGCAGCAGCAACCAGCAGCAGCTTCATTGTGTCTGACACAAACACACACACACACACACACACACACACACATATAGACAAGCAGTATGACTTTCTGGAAACTGCACAGAGTTCAGCAAGTTTCCCATACGTTTCTTGTTTACGCACGTGTCTGTCTTGTGGTCGCTCACCTGTCTCTGTACCGGTGTGTGTCTGGTGATGGTTGTGGTATAGCCACCTGTAGGTGAGGAGCTTTGTCAAAGCGCCTTAGTTATATAGCTGACTTGAGTTCTGAGCTCCAGTATCCAGTCAGGTGGCTGTCAGCACCTTGTAAACACAATCAGATGATCATAGCTCGAGAGAACCATCAGTCACCAGTCAATGATTACATAAACCAACGGGGGAGTCGCACTTTATGAGAAGTTTGCGTGATTGGGTTGTTTTGGGGAAAAGATTTTGTCACCACTGCAGTGACGGAACCTCAGCTTGATGAATTATTCTTTTCAAAGTACAGAATCACATTGGCAGTTCAGATCATTTGAGTATAAATGGTGTTTCCCATCACCATTGTGCCTTTGTCATCATCTCTGTGTTCTCAACTTCTCTGATTCCAGTCATATCTAAACAGGGATTTCTCTTAAACAATGACTGACATTAAGATACACTGTATATTCACACACACAAATTGGTCCATGACAGCACATCAACTGCAGCCTCAGCAATCAATGCTGGAAAATATGTAGATGTTTCAGTTCACTTTCTTAGAGCGTTTCTCGGAAGCGTGGGTTGACAACAAACAAAACATCTCAGTTAGCAGCCACCCACTTCTGCTTTTTGCAAGCAAATTACCCCACATGAAAGGTAATGATTTAATAGAAATTCTCCTGATGGAACTAGAACATTTTCACCCTATTTGGTAATGCGATTTATTCAGGCTTAACCAGCAGATGAGGCTGCAAAATTTGAAGTTTACAAGAGGTCAAGAGGCAACCATTGATTATTCTGAGCGTAAATGAGTTTTTGAAACACTGTGATACTGAAAACATAATAGTCAGCACACACACACAAACACACACACAATTGCATATTGATGTGATCTTATATCAGACTTCCTTTTCCTTTTCCTGTTTTCAGATTTTCTTTAAGTTCTGTTCGGTCTGACAGTCTGTCACTGTCAGGAACAATGACTAAGTATAAATATTTATATATATATGCATATGCATATGTAACAAAAATAACAAAGTTAAAAAAAATATTCAGGTAAAACCTCAACAGAAGAAACTGAGATTATTATTTATTTCTATCATTAAAGAAAATAATGTGTGTGCAAAGAGTGCACATTCTTAGTCATGTGACCCTTTTAGATGCGGCGTAATCAGGATGTCCATTGTAATATAATTTTTCCCCATTGGAGTATATTGTGTTATGGATGTGGTAAAGAATCGAGGTCATAAAAATGCTGCAATGTGAGAAAAAAGTGAAAGCTAAGCTGAAAGTTCACAGATGTCATTGAACTCATTTAAGATCCTTCCAGGTTTCCTCCTGCTTGTGCGCCGTACGAATCTGCACGGTGTTTGTACACAACATTGAACATATAGAAGTGTTGCTTTTTCTGAACTGCAGCACATAGCCCATTGCATGAAAACTGTGAAAAGCGTGTGTGTGTGAGTGTGAGTGAATTTTGTAATCCATTTTATTTGTTAGCATGTCTATAAAGGACGTGTCAAGTGACTTCTTAGCAGTCAGATTATGTGCCAACAAATACAACACAACAGGAAACTTTAATGAGGTCAAAGTTCGATGTTGTCTGTGTGTCTCTGTGTATGTGCTTGTGTCTGGCTTATGGTAAGGTATATGAGCCCAAGTGCATTTGTACAGTGTGCATACACAGAAAAAGCTCACTACTATAGGCTCCAGAAACTCTGTGTGTGTGTGTGTGTGTGTGTGTGTGTGTGTGTGTGTGTGTATGGAGAAGGCTGCCTATGACGGTTCAGTTGCGTATAAGCGACAGATTTCCACTCCAACGCCCATGTGATGCAGTTTTATTTCATATAAGTAAATCAGGTTATAGCCCTTGTAATTTAGGATAATTGTCTAAAATTTGATGACAGTTATACAGTTATATAACATTTCTCAAATTAAGACAAATAAAACAAGCTATTTTCAGATTTTGACTGCCAGATGGTGAAAAGATTGAAGTAAGGAGAACAGTTTAAACCAGAGCACTTTAAGGTATTTGAAATAAATTCACACATATTAAATCTTGGTGAAACAATTATAAGAATAAATATTTTTCTGATTTTTTTTTTAATTTATAGACAATGTTTGTTTTTTTTTTACAATTAACCTTTGACTCATAAGCAGTCATGATCACTGATGTCATGTTTGAGGCAGAATGTGGGTCGCTTTTAGGTTTGTCTTACTGTAAACAGTGACTCAGTGCACACACAGAGAATCAGAGCACACACAATAACTGAGAGCAGCAGCTGCTCGGGGAATGCTGGGAACTGAACTGAAACTTCATACTTCCCTCCACAGTGCTCAATGCGGACAACACAATGAAAGTTTTTTTTTTCCTCAAAACACCTTCCATCAGCATCAAATCAAACGGAGAGCACGGCAACATTCACGCACAGTACACATACAGCAAGAGACTCGTTCAAATTTGACAAACTCATTCGGTCATATGACATGTGAAGTTGATGTCATGTCTTTAGAGGCCTCCACACTCACTATGTCATCATTTTATGTCCATATTCCCGCATAATACTCCCACACAAACTCATAGTACAAGAGAAGTCTTATTTCAGGTTAACTATTTTTATTTTTCACGGTCAAGTACAGAAATGTCGCTGTACATTTTTATTCACTATGACATAATATTATGATTCATATCATTATGTAATATTACTACATTATATTGTCATCATATGTATTTAGTTGTTGATGATAGAACAACAGCCAAGTGATTGGGTGATTTTGCATTTCTCCAGTTTCTCATTTTAACACGGCAGAGCGCTGAAACTTTGCAATACAATGATATAACCAGGAGAGGGCAGCACCTCCTCAGATTTTGACAACGTTTCTGTGCACTTTAAAGCAGCTCAACTATTTAATACTGTCTCAATGACGCTGCGTACCCGCAAAATGATGATTGCGCCACTTTATTCACATATTAATTAAACTTTCGATAACTCCCATCATTTCAAAGCCAAATATCTATAACCATTAAATGTGTAAGGGACCTAATCCTACGTGTGGTTTCCAGTGGGTTTATAGACAGATAAGTAAGGTAATATGAGATTTGCTGTACTGGAGCTAACAATGGATTGTGGTGGATACCCTGTGAAAGGGAAACCCTCTGCCTCGGTGACGATACTGGTGTGAAAAGGTGGAAAGATGTTTGGCATGGGAAACAGAAAGGAACGCTATCCCCGTTAAACTCTGTCTAATTTCATTACTCTGCATGTTTTCTCAGCTTAGAGCCAATCGCATAGTTGGCTGCTATCTAGCGGGGGTCACACATAACAGCCGCTAAATTGTGACAGTGGCCCAGACTGGCATACCTCAACGCATAATCTGATTATCGGATCAATAACACAGCAACACTTGGTGCATAGCAGGCATGGCTGTGTTCCTCTCTGGTTACACATAGCTGGCATTCACCACTCGTTCCCACTTTATAGGTGACAAAGTGTGAATACAAGCAGGAATTCAAATGGAAGGCCTTTTAAATGAGATGAGTCGAGCACGGTAACCTTGGTCACATCTGGCTAAGCTACTGTCGGCCAGCATTCGCGTAGTATTCGATCTAAATGCTGCGCTTTGTGTAAATCAGCGCATAAAATCAGACGCTGGATTGAAGTATCTTGTGTAAATAAAAGCCCCATGAAGTCAAAACCATTTTTAGTTCTAGATAACGCCTAGAAACCGTTAATTGTACAACAAATCACATTAGTAAATGAACAATACGCGATGTCACCATTTACCATAAAAATATTTATTGACAATCTTTTTGGACACAAAAACAAGAAATGACACACAAGAAAACATTCCACAAATATATCTAAAGTCCAATTTAAAACGTCTAAAAAAAAATGACATTGAGAAATGAAGAGCTACAATGGAACATCGTCAAATTGCGAAGGAATCAATCTCTGAGTCTTTTCTGAGCAAATGAACACGCCTCAGACTTTTTTTTTGAGAATTTATCTTTATTCTCCGCAAAGGTTTCCTTCATAAATAGATCAAAAACTCCACCAAAAAAACGCGCGGCATGGTCATTCCCATCCCTTCTCCTTAAAAAACACAAGAAACGGACAGAACCACAATAATTTCAGAGCACTGGCCTAACCAAACATTTTAGAAATGCACGTTAACACAAATAAATAGAGAGCAAAGTAGAGTAAAGACAAACAAAGACGTTGCGATGATCGTCAAAAGCATGCGACTGTAACTGCTGCACGTTGCATTTGTGAAATGCAGATACTGGATGATGACAACCACTGACTGTACCGACAAACAGCATGAGACAGAGATAACCGGGGGACATTGGAGGGACGCTTCACTTGCCACCACTCATCCCTCTGTCCCTCCATTCATCCCGCTATCTCTCTGTCCTCTGCTAAAGTCTGCTGTGATCCCGTCTTTCCCAGTCCAAACAGGTCACAGTGGCTCACACACCTCGCCAGGGCCTGCGTGATGCACCTCCAGCCACAGACAGAGAGACAGAGAGAGAGACGTGGCGAGGGAGATGAGACAGAGAGCGCAGCAACACAGATTATAAACACTGACACACTGTCTCTCTCCCTCTTTCTCTCTTTCTATTTGTGCTTTATCTCCATGGTGCACACACGTCGACCTGGAGCGAGGTTGTATACTGGCAGGGGAGGCCAGGAGCAGAGAGAAGGGGGTGGATAGATGGATGGATGGAGTGTGTGAGGGGATAAAGGGACACGGTGCTTCAATAGAGGAACAGGTCCAGGGACTAATTGGATCTGGTAATGGTCAATGTGACTGAAGGGCTCGTTAGAACCAGTACAGCTCCTTGCCTTTCTTGTGTTGCTGGAGGCCTGAGGAAAAAAAGAAGGAAACAATGAGGAGAACAACGGCAAACAACAGAAAGCAGGTTGTCATGGAACCTACTCTGGCCAAACATCCTGTTTCAGAGGGTGAAGAGCTTATGTGATGATTATGATGTGTTTGTGTGCCTGTGGTGTGTGTCGGCTGCACCTCTGACTAAAACCTTGAAAAGCCTTAATGACAACAATCATTAAGTACCAACCCGCCTTGAACACCTTGTCAGAGCTCCGCTACAGAAGGAGACGACTCGTCTTCCTATTTGGTAGCCTTGGACGCGTGCACAGACTCCCGTTAAGTGGTCCAAGAGTTTTAGGTCTACCCAAAGAGTGCTAAACCACCAGCGAGATACCGATCGAGCTCAGCTACCACATACGACAAAGATGCTGCTATTTATACCCATAAAGTGAAATTCTGTTCCCTGTAATGCGTGTTGGCAATTGATTTTTAAATACTATCAGCACTTTATCGAATTTTTCTGTTAATTTCTCTTAAGTAAATCAGAACTCCGACCATTTTCAGGCCTGCTTTTAGTACACAAATGCAGTGCACAATTTATTATATTATTGTTACTTAATGATGATGAGAAAGGAATAATTGCTGTCAGGTGAGGTATTTTGGGACAAATTAAACAAATAAAACTGATCCTCCCTCGAAACTCCTAGAAATACTCCGCCGATGAGAGCCTATGTTGCCTTTACTCCACTAATAGGGTTTAAAACCAAATTCCTAATTCCTAGTCCAAGTCCAAAGTTCTAAATGTACATTCAATGAAGTTTTCAAAAAAATTTGTTTAAGTGTAATCGCATGATCGTTGAAATTAAAGACTTCTGTTGCATCAAATGGTGTATGAATGTGACAGTCGAATCACCCTCGGGCCAAAGATGTTCACCTCTGTTGTCAGCTAATAAAAATTAATCACCAGAATTTCTTCTCCAATGTCTAACCTCGCACACGTATTTAGTGAAAAAGTGAACCGACGTTCACATAGGAAATCAACCCGTTAGCAATCTATGGAGGAGGAACCACGTGTACTGTCCGGACATGATGTATCAACATCTGTGGTGTTTGAGTGGGTACCTGCATCCATGTTGAGAGCCAGCGTCTGGCTGACATCTCCCGGAGGAAGCAGGCTGGGCCAGGAGGCGGGAGGCTCCAGTTTGCTCACCTCATAGTGGCTCGGCAAAGTCGGCAGATGAGCGGGCCGCACCGTGGGCATGAGCAGGGGTCCGTAGTGGGGCTCCAATGCAGAGGGTGAATACAGTTCGTGGAGAGGCCTCGGGGGCCCGTAGGCCTGGGCCTGCGGATACCCCCAGCTCTCTGGTGCGTGTGGGTGTGAGTGAGGGTGAGCGTGTGGGTGAGGATGAGGGTGTGGGTGAGGAAGGCCCGGGTGTAACCCTGAAGCATATGGGTCCATGGAATAGGAAGGTACTCCTGTCTCACAGTGGGAGCGGCTCTGAGGCGAAGAGTAGTTGCTGTCCCAGAAGGAAGGAGGGAAGCTTCGCCGACTGCTCGGTGAAGGGGCGTCTGATGGCGGGAGGGAGGACAACAACAATCGGGTCAAGCCAAGTCATAAAGCGTCGCATGGCTGTGTAGTAATTAATTTGATTTATAGATACAAACGGAGGGGCTGGAGCTGAGCACGGAAAGCAAAACGTAGATGTCAGTCACATGACTGCTACACCCTCTGGCCCAGATATCTTCCCTGTTGGATCATACTGTCACACAGCACCAGCCCCACACAGAAATAAACACAACCTCCGGTGACAGAGAGAGGGACAGAGAGAAAGAGGGAGAGAAAGGTAGAAAGAGACGTCCCTATATCCTAGAGTTCTATATAAGGCAGACGCTCCAACCTAGAGGGAGCTCTCGGTGCCTTAAATCACTGGCTGTGGTGACATCTCTCACTCTCATATCAGCCCAGTATACTCATGCACACTCCCAGCACGCACACACATTCAGATATGCAACTTTGCCCCTTTGCTAGCACCCGCTGTCCCTCTCTTCTGTCTCCTGCCCCCCCACCTGTTGTTTTCTCTGCTCCCCCCTCTCCTCGCCCTCAACAGAATGTCAGCGAGCCATTTTATGTTTTTAGCAGTATACTTTTATATTTAGATATTCCTCTGAAAAAAGACACCGTGCAGGCACCCCGAGAGGTAGTGTTGCCTCCTGCCCCTCTCACACAGACCGCAGCATATATAAATCTGACAGGCAGGCGAGTGACTGAAGCGAGCATTGTGGGGCGAGAGCTGGAGCGAGAGTTAGAATGGCAGCCGCGGAGACGTTTGAAGGGGATACGCCGGCGAGGCTGTGCGCTTACGGCCATGTATAAACATAGTATCTGTTGTGAGGCAGGGAGTGCGTGTTAGTGCCGAAATGAAGACATCTGACTGGACTAGGCAAGAGCCAGAGAGATGGCAGAGTAGCAGAGAGGAAGAGTGGAGTGGATATATATAATGGACAGAGCAGGATTTTGGAAATGATCTTGGATATGTTTTATCTTTGCTTGTTGGTTTCAACAAAATGAATAAAAACGTGTAAATGTCTCAGTGTAACATTCCTCATTCAAAAGGGATTTGAAGAGTTTGAGAATACAATCACGGGACGTCTGCAGGTTTTGTTTTATTAAGCACAATTCGCAGACTGACATAATACCCCAATTACTGGCACCGTGTCACTTCTCTTAAGTTTACCTTCGCCGTGTCATTTTGACATCCAACAGCTCCTGACTTTCATGACTTCTGACCCCTGTTGCCCTGAGCTCTCCAGTGACAACAGTTCCAACAAGCAGCCCCTCAGTGCTGTCACCTGATCACGTCACCTGTCTGCCTCTCTGCTGGGCTCTGCAGAACTGTCATCTCTCCCTGTGTGGCCTCAAAGCGAGCAGGACACCACACAGACAACTGCAGCACCCACTCTGTGCACACAGGGATGTGGTGAAACGGCAGGGGGGCTGTGAAAGCCACCCAAAGCCGGTTTTGAGCCTGGGGCCTCAATCGTCATGATGCCAATTAATTGTACATACATAGTTAGTCATTAACATTTGGATCCTTTGTGATTCGTATGCAAATAGAACGATTTTTTGTCAGTTCTTTACTTTAAACTCTGGCAATCAAGTTGACCATATCCACCTGAAATGTTTCTGTCTGTGAAAGTTCCTTTGTTTGTTGGTTTGAATGTCACATGCGTTTTTGCATCCTGCATGCATCTGACAGTGCAGCGTGCTCTACCTGTGCCCTGTTGGTCTGGCGCCCGCCGTTTGCCCTCTCCGTCCATGTAGGAGCTGAGGGCTCTGGAGAAGTGCTCGTCCACCACACTGCTGATGTCTCCCTGGTAGTAGGTGAAGAGGACGCAGCGTGATGTCAGATACTCTGCCTCAGGGGCCTCCTGCTTCTCCTTGGGACCTTCCTCTGGCCGCGTCGAGGCAGGCGTGTAGGAAGAAGATGAAGACGAAGACGAAGAGGAGGAGGAGGTTGATCCTCCAGTGCCTGGGCCACCGGACATCCCCTCAGGACCCCTGGGAGTGTCCATATAATCCCGGCAGTGAGAAGAAGTGCTGCTCAGACCTGTGGGTGCCTGTCAGGGACAAGGAGAGGTGGGAAGGAGCAATGACAGCATAAACACAGATGTTGCAGAGGACAGATGTGGAGCCTCTTATAAGATCCACTGACATATTTTTTTTTCTCTGTGTTTGGCAGCTTTGGTGTGTGTGAGCATGTGTGTGCGTATGAAAAACGAGCTGGATTTTTATGCTGGAAAGAGTTCCAATAGCGCAACGTGGTAAACTAAATAACACATTTGTTAAGAATTAAAGAATTTAACGCATCAATTAAAACCATTAACTTGCATTTTCGATTTGAAGAATTTTACGTCCGTTTTTTTAGCTTTTACGCACAAGCGCCGCAAATAACGGCCCCCCTTTGCCACGTCATTTCCCGCTAATATCGAAAACACGAAACGAACTAGTCATGGAAATATGAGCAGACATCAAGAGACTTGGTTGAGATTTGAATAATTGCGCACTTCATACCTGTAAGCTATTGATAAAAGCAGGAGCAGTGGGTGCGTACGGTGCGTAATGTCCATAGGTTGGGTACATAACATCCAAACAGCTCATGGTAAATGAGCGGCGTCTTCAATGTTCTGTGGAAACGGACCTTGGCGACAAAAAGAGCGACAACATTCCGTATTTTTCACCGCAAAAAAAAAGCGCACTCGGCGATCAGTGGTCCGCGTGGAAGGCGTGCGTCAGACTCCGCATAGTCACTCCAGTGGGAGCGCACCTCTCTGCTGCCTGTGTGCGCCACGACAGCTGCGGCAGCAAAATGTGGCGAGGTTTATGGAGCAAGCATGAGGGTGTCCTGTCCTGTACATCTCCTGTCAACCCCTCCTACCTTTATTCCCCCCCCACCCCCACCAAATGCCACCAACACACACACAGCACAGCGCAAAACATTATTGATTACATACAGGAAAATCAATCATTTCCCTCCAAATGATGGACAATAACAGACCAACAAACTGTCTGTGTTTTAGTGGGTGTGTGGACAAACTTGGAGAGACTTACCAAAAATACTGAAACGCTCCTGTTCCATTCACTTATATCACAGCAAAAAGTGTTTTCCAGAAAGCCCGAAGGAGCCTGAAGGATGATTATAGGTCAAGAACTTCTCAATCCTGGTTTACACTAAAGGTTAAATAGAATGTCAGCCAAAGGCATCCAGTTACACAAATAGATTTGGATGAAGTCATGCAGCGATCTAGCCACAGGACAATGAGCACATGATACATGCGTTTCACTGGCTTTTTTCTTTATTTATTCCTCTCCGTGTGCTGCACTGTACTGTGCGCTTGAAAACAGTCCAAGCTGAAAGTGTATCCGTGGTCTTAAAACAGCCATCGGTTGCCAAGTAAACCTTCAAGTCATCTGAAGTATTTAGTGTGTTCCCAGAACGACACATAGGTGTCAACTATAGGTTGGATACACTGGTCATACCAGCAAAGTGGAAAAAGGGACTCTGCACAAATCTATGACAAATTATCACCTATCAGCAGTGCTAACAAAGGGGTATCTTCACACATACGCACAAACATACCTACGTGGACAATCCTAAACTGCACAGGTACATGAAGCGACCTGTGCATCGGTCTATGGACAAGTCTGAGAACCTGTCCTCTTTAGATTATGGGAAAAAATGTAAAGATACATTTTCCAACAAGGTGTAGGCTGTTTTTCTTGTTTAAAGGCTTTACAGGTGCTCGTTGTTTGGGCATGCCACTCTTTTTGACAGGCACTTTAGAATGCCTGGGAGAATAGTGTGGAAAATTTGCAGAATTCCATGGACGAGTGTCAGATGAGGTGGAATGTCTCTGATGTATGCTAGTGGACGAGCTCCTTGGGAAGTTATCTTGTCCCTCTGCTGCGTTCTCTAGATGGAGAACATGGCCAACATCTCACTGTGCATACATAACACATAGTATGAATAACTTCTGGCAGGTTGTGGGCACGCTAATGAATCAAACATGCTCTTAAATAGCTGCGGATGAAGCAGAAATGTAACGGATTATTCTGCCACGGCGCTGCAGCTTGTTCTAATAAACTGATTTAACAGCGTGCTGCCGTTAATGTCAACATATATTCCACAGAGCTTCGGCAGAGCGTGAGTGCATTGGGTCGGTTTCTCGATCAAATATTGTGACGATCCAGCAAATGCGCGCCGTCTGCTTGCATTACCTCTGCTGCAAGCTGTGCATTATGAGCTACAGCATAGGCTACTGGGTAATGCAGGGCGGTAATGGAGTCAGGGGGTTAGGGAGTGATGCAATGCTAGAAAGCTCAATGTTACACCAACGTGATCAACAGCTGCAGCTGACGGAAGGGATGGGAGGCCTCCATTAGTATTAATGGCCATGACTAAATTTCTCTCTGTGTCCCTGTCTCTCCGTGTCTGTCTCTGTCTCTCCCTCCCTCAAGTCCTCTCTGTGTCTTTTCACTCTCTCTCTCTCTCTCTCTCTAGTAGCCCCTGGAAAAGCCACCCCCTACCCACTATTGTACGAGTCTTTCTACATGTGTGAATGCATCCATGTACCGCTGACTGTGTGTGTGCGCACGTACACAGTGCAACACTTGTCATCGAGTGACCAAACTAGGAAGAGGGCAAGAGAGAATCGGGGCAGAGATCCAAGCAGAGCCCCAAACTGAGTCAGTGGGTACATCTGTGTTTGTTTAGTCACCGATACCATGCTATACGTTCTAAAATATTTGCAGGTAAAGAACAGTATACGGTTGCCTACGTGTGCGTGTGTGTGTGTTTGTACGTTTGTGCAAATGAGTGTGTTTGTATATGTGGATATATCAGTGTGTCTACATTTACATGTATATGCTGAAAATAAACATAGGTTACATCATTCCTTGTGACCCTGTTGCACATTTAAGGCCCGCCCCTCTTAAAACAGAACTGACCAGGGAAAGTCTCTGATTGGCTAAGATGTTGCAGGCCAGTTGAGGTAATAATGGCCCCCTGGTTTTATTTAGACCACTATTCACATTGCAACACCCCCTGTGAATAGTTAATACTCTATGCTAGAAATACCTGAGTACATTAATAAATAACTGTACATGTTAATTCATCAAAATTTCATATGGCCGTCAAAAATAAAAGTGTGCGTCCAAATGTAAGAGGAGTCAAGGGTATCGATGCAAATCAATTTCTAAATGAAATCACCAAACATATGGTGACGGTTGTAAACTGGAGCTTGTTGAGATATAAACCCGAAACCATATAGGCCACCTCCTGAAACAACAAGGCCTTTATTAAGTCTCAGTCTGGCTTGGTCCCAAGGGGGTCGGACATCGGGATTCCACTGTTGTTTATGTGCCTGTGTGTAAGTGTGTGTGTGTATATGTCCAAGACAGAGATGTACAGCTGCCCCGTTGTCCAGTTCCACACAAACTAATCTCAGCTGTTCAAAATCATCACTAAATGTCACTGGAACACACACACACACACACAAAGGGCCACATACGGGCAGGTCTGGCTCATTCATCCTGCTACACAAATGTTGGTGATAAATCCTCTGTGATAGATTGTGCAAGTGTGCAGCTATTTTCTTCCTTAAACAACCTACCCTTTGTCCACACAGACCACAGGGTCTCCAGGATTCTAGCACCTCAAATCTAGAAATCAATCAAATTAGCTACAAATGCAAATCAGGCAAACGTTTTTGCATGATTTTGCTCAGTTTTATTTTATGCTAGCTTATGTTTCCATCTGTGCTGGTTGTTTGGGTTGTTTATTGATTGATTAATTTATTATTGCTCAAAAATGCATTAAACAATTTTCATGAAAATTTGTGGGAAGGTTAATCATGGATCTGGATCTGAATCCAGAAATGTTTAATTTACCATCGCATCATACTATGTGACATCTCTGAATGAAGTAATTTTAACAAAAAATAATAGAAACTCCGAGGTGATCTCCCGAGCAGTGTGATGTAATGCTGATTCAGATGTGACTCTAGATTTTGTGGGCTTGAATATGTTTTCAAACTGGGGATACATATAGAAATGCTGAGCATGTAACTTAAGTGCTTTCCATCAATGAGAGAGGGAACCATAATTAGACGATTGTTGGATCTTGGCAGACATATTTGCTCCAGTGAGTGTCCTTAAGTTTGTTGTAATGCCGGTGAAAACTATCTGTAGTGATTAACAGTATGTTGATGCACCAGCGCCAGCTAGATTTCCCATCAACATACGCAGCTCATGATCTGTCTTGAGCTATCTTTGGCCAAAACCTAGATCACTGAATGTTTACTGCAATGGATTACATTTCCAGAGAAAGTTTTGCATGCTGACTTTTCAGCTTAACACTCTGATCAGTCTGAAAACTCACGATATAGATAGGAAAAAGGTCAACAGTATTATAAATAAATGTGGTTTGATTCTTACCTTGTATTTTTAGGTGAGGTAATTCTCTGGACACATGCACTCAGATACAGCTAATGTGCGGAGAAGAATGTGCACACACCGAGCAGCACGACGCCCGTATGCTCAGCCTGTGCAGCAGTAAATATGGTGGTTGTTTATTGTTTATTAAAGGCTAACCCTTTGAAACAGACAGAATGTGAATAGCAGCATCCTCCGAGAGGCTGACAAGTGCCACATTCCTGATGTCCTATTACTGAAAGTACCCTGCCGCCACACGGCCGCTGGAGTTATGCACACGCATTCACAAATTCATAGACACAGAAAGATACAACCAAAGGAGCACGCACACACACATAAAGATGCACACAGAAGCACTAATCTGATCATGAGGGTTTGTCATTATCCTGCTTGACATTCCTCCCTCAGAGTGCCAGAGGGGGCTGCAGCTCCAGGGGTATTATGGGTGGCAGCGGGTGACAGGAAAGAGATGCAGAGGGTGGACGGAGGGCAGAATCATGAATTTGGCATGTCACATGGTCAAACAGGGAAGATTTACGACCGATTGGGTTCCACATGGACCGCATGGTGTTGTGGCTTCAGAATGCAAGGTATGGGAGTGAGATCAGACTCCTGCTTTAGTTTGTACACCCTTTCTGGCAACTGCAGCCAGTGTGACTGGCTGAAGATGGCAGTGTTATTGGTGGCTAATGTGGGGAACATGGTCCTTCATTCTCCGGTCATATACATTTTCCTGGGTGTGTAGATTTGCATTCCTCAGACTCAGCAGGGAGCCCATCTCACGGTGCACGTGCATTTGAGGAAATGGTGTTGATAAATGAGCGCAACGCGGGCAAAGAAAGACATAAACAAATACTGAGCTGGGATACAGATAAAGAAAGATGTGTTGGCAGGCAATTGGAGGATGATGAAAGTGTAAAAACGCTCTTTCCTTTATTTCTCCATCTGCGGTCTCGAGCTATGATTTACTCACCGGTGACATCATGGAGACCTCAGCTATTTTTATTGGCTGGTAGATGGCTCTTCTCCATGCTATGCCACCTGTCCAACCCGCTCCAGTCAACAAGCCCCTGGGAGAAAAAAGTCAAGCACCCAAAAATGATTGAGAGTTGAAAGGAGGAATATGATCCATGCATGCCATGCTACTGTCCTAGACATGTTTCACAAGTCAAATCTCTTGTCGCCGCTACTGGTTTGCCATCTGTATGTAGCAGTGGTATTCATATATTCATATACCTAGTACACACCGTCCACTCTTACCATCACTGCCTGTTTTTTGTTTTGTTTTTTTGGCCTTCATGTCTCTCATATTTTTTTTGCAAGGTTTTTATCTGAATTAGAAATATACATCTTGAAAAGGTTTGATTTTGTGCGATATTCCATTGTACGTGGTTTTGGTTTTTTTAGTGTGTTTGTCTGTGTCCAAGGGTTGGGTTATTCCTGTCCCTGTGCAGTGTTGTGGGATTTTCAGAGCAGTTCGGTCACATGCTGCTTGACCAACCTTGAAAAACGACAAGTAGCATGGAGGGATTGATCACATAATCCCACTGACCTGCAACTTTTAAACTTTTTAAATATATGACAGACAAATGTTTTCAAATAAACACAGTAAAATGAATGAAAACTTCAAGCGTTAGTCCAAATATAGACATCACTCAGCTGAAGTGTGAACTCTATTTCCGTCTTCTAGATATCCAAATGACTCTTTATTCAAATGAAGTGAGACTCAGTCTGGTGTATTCTGTTTAGATGCTCACATGGGCTCTTGGATGAGGAGGTTCGAAGTGTTTAAAGAGGATGACTCATAAACAAACAAAATACAGCGTAATATGGAAACGCTCAGAATTAGCATAACTTGTTTGGAAACAGGTGAAAAGAACACTTGACAATATACCAAAATTTAACAACCACAAAGGTATCTGTGAAATGTGTGTGTGTGCCCGCCTGCGTGTGTATTCCTTGCACTGTGATTCTGAGCTCGTGTGTAGTAAATGCACACCACACAGTAGCTGCATTTTGCCAAATCACAAGTTCATGAGAGTGACTATGAGTCCACCTTGTGGCAAGAGCTTGAAATGGCAAATGAAAAACATCCTAATTTGATAACAATGCAGATTGTTAATCCACACAAATCTAAAATTAGACGCACCGCATCCAATATAAATCCAATTTTAAGGGAAATCAAACATTCTTTATCTGAAAATAATAAGGTTATTAGAATTTATTTAAAATGATAGATTATAGCAATTATTAGATTTTTTTAAATGTATTTTCACATTGTGTACTTAGTATTAATGGGTCACTAGTGTGAAATGCCCACTAAATGTGTCTAAAATCCTTTTTTATAACCCTGGATGCTTTTCATTGTGATTAGCAACAATCAATTTACAATATCATAAGAGTTTGATAATAGGCTATTTGGCATTACCCAGTTATACAGACTCCCTGAAGTCTGAAAAGTGAAATCTTGTGCACACAAGTTGAGTTTCTTATGGGAACAAGTAATTATCCTGTGTGAACAAGATAATATCTGTATAGTAAAGGCATGATAGCTCTGTGCTTTGAAGACCATGGAGGTGTCTTATATTTGTAGCTTTTCAGAGTCTGTTAATTTCTCAGGTATGTTTGAAACATATGCGGCATACATTGCTTTATTTGTAAATGCAAATTGCTACGATTTTGATGGGCGAGCTGGCTGCATATTACAGACTGCCAATGAAACAAGGTTTGCAATTATGTATTTGAAAATACGTGACCTTTTTTGATGAATAGCTGTGGTATAAGATTTTATGATTGTTAATTTGACAAGTAAGACGAGGAAGCTCTCAAGTTACCCCTTAAATATCCTGTCATACACGAAACAAACTCAAGCCTCCGCGCCGCTAGAGGGCGCCTGTCCGCTGTGAATAAATGCCATGGTGGGTTGACGAGGCCGCCCAGCCATGTTGAGGAGTCTGTCAAGCAAACTGCAGCCCGCCATTGTGTAGAAACCAGGCTCTGTATAGAGATAGGGGCGCTTGGCTGAAACTCTTTAATAGCTGCACAATTTCTACATCCTGTCGCTTTTATTTAGCTATAAATACAGTTACACAGGCTCCGGGGGGGAAGACATGTCAGCCAGCAGTCTGCTTGAACAGGTAAAGAGAGGCACTTTGTGAACATTTACGAGGGCCAAATTTGTCAGCATCGCGGCGGCTAGCGAGGTTAGCTTAGCTCAGCGGCAGCGGCTCTGCTCTGTAGTGCAGTAGGCCTGACCACCTGCTAAAGGAACTGACTGCTCAAATATATCTCTTCATCTATTTTCTCCCCTTCCTCTCTTCTCATAAATCAAACCTTCATGAATCACCTGGACCCAATCCAGAGACCGAAAGGCCAAGCAAATAAAGGTAAGGAGAACAAATATTTGCTAGCACTGGCTTGGACGTATGTGGATCGTTTTACGTGCGGTGCGCTGTGAAAATCTTGCGTGCGCGGATGCGATAGCTCGTCTCTTAGCTACTGGACAAACAGTCCGTTTTTCTACAGACTGTATTTAAAAAAAAATGTGTTTGTTCACCACCATAATGCGTATCGAAGTGGTATTGAAATGGTTACTGTAGGGCGTTTATCAATTGTTCAACCACAACAGGTGAATTTCCATTAAACTATATCATGAAATGACTCGCAAGGACCACAGTTAGCTATCTGGGTTAGCTTAAATGGCAACAGGATACACACCAGCATCCTTTTCCTGGTATGAACTGCGGTATAATACACTAAAATGACAGATTCAGCCATTACCCCAGTGCACCAGGGTGTCTTAAAATTCACCACTGAAACATTTCTGCTGTGTTTAAGATACAGGTACAAGCTGCCCACTTTGCTAACGCTAGCCAGGTCCGTCATGTTGAAAGGACTCTTGGCGCTCGTTAACAAGGAGATGCTGCGCACTGCATGCAGCCAATAGCTAGCGTGCTAACGTTAGCTGTGTGCTACATTAACCCAAAATGACACGTCTTCCTGTGTCCAAATGGGCCTCGGGTTTTCCCGTCATCGTGTCGTTCAGCACATCGATGTACTTTCTACCGCGTGTGGTGTAACTAACACATTTCCACCAACGTGCTGCGATGTGGATGCAGTAGAATTGCTAACTTTTGTTTTGTTCAAATAAGCTTGCAAAGGGGTTAGTGTCAGTAGGTAGACTGTCACCTCGGACATTCCGGAACTTCAAAACAAGAGCGTGTACCAAAAACATTAGGTGTATCTATCATACCTCTAGCTATTATATTGTGTTCAGAAGAGATAAATGTCAATATTACTGTATTACTGCTGTGATTATCTAAGAAACCTAAACACGGGAGGCTTGTGCGTGTATTTATTCCAGTTAGTTGTGAAATCTGACCCACATTGAGCAGTTTTAGTAATATCTGATTGTCTTCAGCTTGGTGGCGTTTCCAGTGACACTGATAGTTGCAAGGAGTGGTTATTATGCAATAGGAGGTGCTGCTGATATGAAATGTCTAAATAATGCAGAAACATTTGTTACACAAGCCAGTGTGCCCCGTTGACATCAATGTCATTCTGTTTTCAGTGCAAAACGGAGCTGTGACCCAAAAGGATACTTTGAATGACGACGAGTTTGAGCCTTACCTGAATACTCAGGCCAGACAGGTAAGCTTTCTCAAGTTTTGATTAGTCCCTTGTGCTTCACAGTTGAAGTGCCTTTTTATGACATGCATCACTCTCCAGGATAAACTTGGGATACATTAAAACTGGATTAATTGATGTTTGACTTCTTGAGGAGTGTGTTAAGTAATACTCATAAATACACCCATGACAAACTGTTAAGAAAACTAGCCGTTATGGTAACATTGTTGGCAAACAACTGCTCATTTGAGCATCCAGCAGTCACTGAGCATGTATTTGAAGTTGTGCATCTGGTTATGATAAATGTAAATTTGGTCTCTGTTCAAGCTTTAGTTCTGGTTTGGCCCCATAATGTGCAAGTTTTATTAAATGTTAGACTTTGTTCTTTAGATACTCTTTTGCTTTGCTTCTCTATTTCATATGGGCTGGTGGTGTATTGTCAGCTTTATTTGGAAATAACTGCATATGGTTTTACATAGACGTTGAGTGGTGTCGAAAACAGTCGGTGACTTGAAATCAGTCACAAGTACCCATAGCTGGAAGTAACACCTAAAAAATGCTTAAAATAAATATGAAATGGGAAAACAAGAAATCCTATGTAGCAGGAACCAGCTGGTGTTAATAATGTTACATGATAAATGACCCAGAATTAATTTTAATCACATTGGGTCCAGTACATGACACCACACCTTGCTATCATAACACCTCATATACTGGTTATCCAGTGTTATATAAACATGATGGGCCTTTAAAAGGATATTCTAGCATAACTATTTTATTTAATATTCAAACATGAAGGGAGTAGTGTGACAAGCTAAATGCATATTATGATTTGTTCTTAAGAGCTCTGAAATTTGCTCAAGGAAATTTCTGCAACCGACGTTGTTGTTTCAAGTGGGCTGTGCTTTGTGCGTTTTCACCGTGTGAACATTGACTTGGACATTTGTAGTAATGAACTCCATGAGAAACTGCCCACAGAGGAAAAGAATGGAGCCTGTATATTCCTCCAGTCAAAAGAATGCAGCATCCTTTTGTTCAAGAGACGATGCTTGTTGTTTTGTGGTTCAGTGCTGTCTGTGTAGGTACTAGGAATAGAAAGTGATTTATTGTAGTTCAACAAACATTTTTTGTTGTACTAAATTTGCAATCTTTTAGGAAGTTGTTTCTTCATCAATATCTTGCATATGACTAACACTTTGTCTTTTTCCATCCAGAGCAATGCCTATACGGCCATGTCAGACTCGTACATGCCCAGCTACTACAGCCCCTCCATAGGATTTTCTTACTCCCTGAATGAGGCAGCATGGTCGACAGGTGGCGACCCTCCTATGCCTTACCTGGCTTCCTATGGACAGCTGAGCAATGGAGAGCCCCACTACCTCCCGGACGCTATGTTTGGCCAGCCAGGCCCCCTTGGGAGCAACCCTTTCCTGGGCCAGCACGGCTTCAACTTCTTCCCCAGTGGCATCGACTTCTCTGCATGGGGCAATAGCAGCTCTCAGGGACAGTCGGGGACACCACAGAGCTCTGGCTACAGCAGCAGCTATGCCTATGCTCCCAGCTCACTCGGAGGTGCCATGATTGATGGACAGTCCCCTTTTGCACCTGCTGCCAATGAGCCCCTGAACAAGGCACCTGGCATGAACAGCCTTGATCAGGGCATGGCAGGTCTTAAGATCGGTGGTGCTGCTCCTGGCGGTAATGGGGACATGGCGCCTAAGGTGGTTGGCTCTGGTTTACCCGGTGGGGGTCCCCTTGGCCCTGTGTCATCTGTAGGGCCCCCCAGCATGCCTCCGGTCTCTATTGCACCTGCCAAGCCTGCATCCTGGGCAGACATTGCCAGCAAGCCAGCCAAGCCTCAACCCAAGCTAAAAACGAAGGGTGGCATGGCTGGTGCCAATTTGCCTCCTCCACCCATTAAACACAACATGGACATCGGCACTTGGGACAACAAGGGTACCGTGCCTAAAGCTGCCACCCCTCAGCAGGTGCCCTCTATTCCTAGCAATGGCCAACCGCCCAATCAGGCTTCCCCTCAACCTGGAGCTACTGCTGTAGGGACACCACAACTGCCCCTCAGTAATGGACAGCTGGTATCTCCTGTTTCCCAAATGGGGCAGCATCAGCTCCCACCAAATGGGCAGCCAGGTATGGCTCAGATGCCCCAGCCTCCTCTCTCCCAGGGTCCACCACCTCCCTCGACCCAGCAGCAGCAACCCACTCAGCCTAATCGCTGGGTGCCTCCACGGAACCGGGCCAATGGATTTGGGGATGCCAGCGGGGCTGGTACTGGCCAATCACCTCCCACCTCATCTGGAGTCGGTGTGGTTCCAGGGGTCCCCTCGGAGCCTCACCCAGTCCTGGAGAAATTGCGCATGGTCAATAACTACAACCCGAAGGACTTCGACTGGAACCCCAAGCAGGGCCGGGTGTTTATCATTAAGAGCTATTCTGAGGACGACATCCACCGCTCTATTAAGTACAACATCTGGTGCAGCACGGAGCACGGAAACAAGAGGCTGGACGCAGCGTACCGTTCACTCGGTGGCAAAGGCCCACTGTACCTTCTTTTCAGTGTCAATGGGAGTGGTCACTTCTGTGGAGTTGCAGAGATGCGCTCACCCGTGGACTACAACACATCTGCTGGCGTGTGGTCACAGGACAAGTGGAAGGGTCGTTTCGATGTGCGCTGGATCTTTGTTAAGGACGTTCCGAATAGCCAGCTGAGGCACATTCGACTGGAGAACAACGAAAACAAGCCAGTGACCAACTCTCGGGACACACAGGAGGTGCCGCTGGACAAAGCCAGGCAGGTGCTAAAGATCATCGCTGGATACAAACACACCACTTCCATCTTCGATGACTTTTCTCACTATGAGAAGCGTCAGGAGGAGGAGGAGTGTGTGAAAAAGGTAACATATTTACATGGATGAAGTGAATGAAACGCGTGTAAACAAATGTTCATGGAAACTTCAGGTCAAAGAGCTTCAATGATGTACATGCTTCCTTTTGAGATTACAGAGATACGCAAGAGCTCTGCTCGTTTTTTTGTGGTTTTCCTTATTTTGTCCATCTCATGTTATTGCCCTGATATAAACTAGAATATTTTCTGACCCTGGTAAAATTCATTTTTAGTATTTGCTTCAATGTAACTTTGACACCTTGTTCATAGTATTCAGTGAAATGTTTGAGAACTGGTGAATGTATTTTTTTCAATGTTTTGAGCAAATAATGCAAGGAAAGCTGTTTTGTGTTGAACCTGCATCAGTAATCCAAGAAATGGAACTGTTATTCCCTATGTATGTGTAATGCACTACACATTTTGTTTTGCAATGGTAATGGCAACCGATACATAGGCCAATACTTACTTAGAAATATATACTTAGAAAAGTAGATGACAGTAGATTAAGAGTACTTTCTCTACACAAGTACCTTTTTTCTTTATTTTTCCAGCAGATGTAGATTCTCGTTATATCCTCATGCACACCGATTGGACTTATCTATACTTTTACAATATGACACCAGCTATAAATCCAACTTTTTGAGAAACAAATTTTTTTTGTTACATTGTGTCGGGGGTGATAATTCAATTCAATGATTATTGTGGTCATATTTAGTGCTGCTGTTATATAAGACTTTTGTTGTGCTGAAAGGTATTTTTTGTACAAACCAGTCATCTATATCGGGCCAGAATATTATAAACAAAGGTCAAATCAATGCGGTCTTGTATAGCTGGCAATGTTGTGGTTGAGTACGGAAAACTCCAGGACTCTGTATTTGTGCGTTTGGTTTGATCTATTATAAGTAGGCAGTAGAAAGTTGATGTATGCCGTTCAGTCAGCTGTGGAAATGTTCCCACAGGGCCCCTGGGAGCCTGTGCTCCTGGATATAAATTCATAACAATTCAAATATTCAATTTATTGTCAGAGAATGTATTGATATTACAAGGTTTATCTATTTGTCTGCCTGCTGACCTGAATGCACCTATATTTATACATTTTGACATTCAGTATTTTAAGGCAATACTGAGGCTCAATTTCCTAACTAAAATAATTTTTAATAGTTATGTTTCCAAAAATGCTGTCGTTTTCATATTTATAACTAGTTTGGAGAATGGATGAAAGTGGTGCATCATTTGTGGAATGGATACTGATGATAATGATGAGGCTTTCCTGTCAGACGTAACTATGGGAAATTTCCAAAATTGATAAATAGCATTCCGGTTTGGATCACAAATGGCCAAAAGAGTACAAATTGTTTGTAACTTGACATACGTATGATACATTTGATACACACAGCCTAAAATGCGTGTACAGTGTCTGCATCCAGAGTTCTACTCCTGTCAACCTTAATCTCCTCTGATCTGTATGTATGTTCAAACTACACTCAGATTTCTCTTTTGTTTGTGACAGGTGGAGGTCCAAGGCAGTGAGCCATATCCCAGCAACCCCAGCAACAGGAGTCATTACAGGCTTCAGGTACTCTGCCTCAGCACTTCACACCTGCCCTTATGTTGCTCATTATGATGTTGATGTTTAAAACCTCCTCTCATTCACTTTGCTGTTTCTGCATCACTAAGTCTTTGTTGGTCTATTTTGTGATCGGTAACCCGCCGTCTTATATTCTTCTTGTCTTCTAGGAGCGCCAAGGACGAGTTAAGTAGCAGTTGGTGCATTGGTCAAAAGACTGCAATGACCCCCTGCCCCCTTCCACCCACCCCGTTACATCCAGATCTCTATGAAATTCTAATAGGGGTGAAGAATTAACCAAGGACAAAGAAACTAAATGAAGACTTTCTTGATTTCTTTTGACTTTAAAGACTTACTTCGAACTTGTAGTAAAAAGAAAAGGAAACGATTATTCATAGGACTACAACTAAATGCATAGCATCCTTAGGTGAAATCTTTTTTGCCCCACCTTGTTCCACTACATATGCTTTCCCTCCTTGTATGCCGCTTTTCCTTTTTTTATTTTAAATGAAAGGATCATGCTGTTTTTACGGTCCAAGAGCGAGGCTGTTATTCTCATACAAAACACACAATAGAAATTTGTAGTGTTGGCTTTATTGTAGTGTCCATATGTCAAAGATGGGCAGTGTCTCCTTTTCTTTGTGTCCCCCAACCCCTCCTGTTTTCTGAGGGTGCTTACATCTCCAACTGGGATCCAGCGGAGTTTCATCACAAGCGGGTGTCAACTGTGCTCACTCCAGAATTAGTTTCATACATGCCTGCCATTTTTGTTAAAAGAGGACTGCGGATGTTCAGAGCGGCCCTCCGTTTTGTTTTTTGCATGTGTTGGATGGACTGTGTGGAAGGTTGGGTCCAGAGGATGTGGAGCGGAAGAGTATGGAAAGGAGTGAAGTGTTTGAAAGCAGAAGAAATGTTAATTTGATGAGCCTTGCTCAGTGTATAATTTTATGGTGTAAAAAAAAAAAATCAAGGCCCACGTTTAATCTTCATTGGACTTTATTTACCATCTTTTTCTTTTCTTGGACAAGGTAATTCATCATTGCTATGGGCTGCTTTCTTACTTTTGTTTGTTCTCCCTTCTCCGTTTTCTAAAGACAGTGATGTGAGTGGCCTTGCCCCCACTCTTTCTATTAATCAGTTCTAAGTAATAAATGTGGTATATTAAGCATAACTGGTGTGCATTCCCCTTGTTTGACTGTAAATCGGTTGTCATGCGGCGTCTGTGCATCCTTCTGTTTTTCCTAAACGGCACACGAACGAATGTTTTTCTGACCGCCTTCATACTCGGCCCACCCACTCCAGCCTGACCTCCATTCTCAGCAGTATGCCCTGCATTTCTAACCACTCTTCTTTCCCATCCTCCACCCTCTTCATCTTCCCATTTCTGACTGCTCGACCAACCATATATCACAATCAGCTTTCACCATTTTCCAAATGTTGTTGGTGAGAAAAAAACCAAGGTCCTCTTTCAGAACTACTGGCTTTTATCTGTGGCATAATAAAGATGCTCCACAACATGAGGTGTTTTTAATCATTTTATCTTTATTCATATCTTTATCCCTTCTGCACGTGAGATGAATTCTCTCTTCCAGCTGGCCGACTATAAAATTAATGTTGATGCTGTGTTTTGTTTTGGGGCTATGATGGATTTTGTGTGTATTTAGTTCATATAATGTGCTGTAATTTGTTTAATAGAGCTCTTTAACAGCTTTTTGACTTGTCAGCATAAGGCACAGGTGTGTTTTTATTAATGGCTCTGCTCCGGTTAGCTGCATAATGTTGGTATCAGTATCTAAAGAGGCTGCAGCCAACATTTGTTAGCAAACATTTTCATCTGGGTTTCTCATATTTCGTTTGGAGTTCCGTTTTTTAAATTCTTGAGAAACACTGTTTCACAATGTTGTTAAGGATTGTTCTTTTGTTTTAATTTGTCCATTGGAAACGCATTATGTTCACTAATATCCATTTTTGTGTAAATAACTGACGGTACCTCAATCCGCCATTTTCTATCGTCCCCAATGCGGATGTACTGCCCACGGCGGCCACACGAGGGCGACACAGCACCATTTACTGCTGTCGACGTTAATAGGCTGAAGTCTGCTTGGGAAACGTATAGCTGCAAAGAAAAAGGATTTAGAACGTCTTGTTTCCTTCAAAGAGAGTGGTTGTGAATTAAATTTATAGGATAGGTCTGTGTTGAACTGCACTGTATGGATATTGGAAGCATATCAGACATCTTTTAGTGTCGACATCGATCTGTGTTAGATTATTACAGGCTGCGGGCCTGTCTGACATCCGGGAGGAACCAAAGCTTCATTGAATGTAGACCCAGTTTAAGAACCTTTCTCATTTGCGTGCACCAACCAGAGATATTTGTGTATAAAAGGCAATCAAACAATGCTGAGGATGAAGTTATGTCACTTATTTATGAACAGGAGGAAGAATTACGTGTTTTTTTATAATTATGCTTGCAACACTAACTTAACTTCACTTATTACTGTTGGTGATATTCATAAAATATTTAAAATAAGCCTATTTGAACATAAACTGTCAGCATTTTGGAGCTGCAGTCGTTAAGACGTGGTTGGGTGGAGGG
>OMNV01008285.1:0-33072 GCA_900303265.1 Brotula barbata | reverse complement strand
GTGGGCAGAAGGACGTCACTCCATGTGGGGCTTTAAGATTCATCCATCATAACCTTGGCTCCCCTCGCTTTGTCTCACGCAGATCCAACCTCTTCATTAGGACACAACCCCGTCCCGGTGAAGAGGGTTCTTCCTCTCGTGAAGCACTAAATCTGGCCTTTATTTCAAATAAAGGAAATAAAGGGCAGATTTAGTAATTTGATGCCATTACTTAAACGTTTGCACGGTTAGCTTTGAGGAAGAGGATCTTGAGAGTCGTCGGAGTTAAGGCAGAGTGGAGAGAGATGCCCCGGGATAACTCAATCTACTGCTAATAATCCGAAACAACTCCAGTGTAAGCGGATATTCCAAAGTGGAAGTGATGCTTCTATAACTCAGAGATAAGTACATCTCTCTACCATTGCCTTCAACCACACGGGGCTGTCTAAAAATAGCCAAAAGAAGGAACGATTCTCCTGATGTCCACAATAAATCCAGTCCTCGACTCAATACCAGCATATTTCCCTTAGATAGGAATCGAAGCCCTATCTGTGGAGTAAGCTGTCTTTTCCATTATGCGGTGACATGCTATTACAAGCGCATTCATTCATTGTGTTTCTCCACCCAAAGGCAGCCATGCAGGACCGGCTCATACACGTAAACCCGTTTCACGACGCAGAATGTCAAACAGCTGTGGGCCCGGAAAAGCCAAGAAAGACTTTTTGCTTTGCCAACAAGCCATTTATCCGTGAATCGTATCTCCGTGATGGACCTTTAATACACGAGAGGCTGAAGGAGTGAGACAAAGAAAAAGAATCCAGGGCCTCCCATTGTTGATTTCATTTAACATCTCTGTAACACGTTAGACAAAGGCCTGGGCTCTTCATTCATAACCCCGAAAACACGCCAGACTCTTTGTATAAACGTGGCCTCGAGGTTACGAATGCTTCCGTCTGACGGCGTGCTGTCTGTCTGGCTGCCCTTCTAACCTCTGCCCCTGCTGATTCTGATGGCGTTGTACTCGGGGTCAGACGAGGCGTGCAGACAAAGCTCAATCAGGACCACTTCCTCCTGGTTTGAGGCCGAAAATTACAGCACACACCAGGACACAGACAGAACCATAACATAACATAACATAACATAAACACACGCCTTCAGAGAGCGTTCCGAGCCTTTTTGTCGGTTTATGGTCTTCATTTAAAACTAATCAAGACTGTATGTTTTGGAAACCGTGCATCGCCAAATCAGGCGTTGTTTAGAGTGACAGATATGCGGCATAGACATTATTCTGGGAGCTACATGATGCTTTATCATCCTTGTGCCTAATTTTAGCTTTTTATTTACATTAATTTACACAAAATAATAAATTATGACCAAGAATTTTATCCACCCTTCCATTCTCTACGTCCAGTCACCACTCTGTGAGCTGCTTCACACTCACATTCACACATATGGGCAATGTGGAGCGTCCAATTAACCTAATCTGTTGTTTATAATGTTTTTGGAAAGTAGGAGGAAACCAGAGGAATCAGAGGGAAAACATACAAATTCAATACAAACAAAAAATACGAGTTGGGATTTGAAGCCTGTAAGTTCTTCCAACTCTAACCAATAGGAGCCACCCACACAGTTAAGGGTTTTTCCTCTTGAGGATTTTTGCTGAGGACACATCTTGAACCTCTTTGTCACTCTACTGGATGGAGGACAGGATTGGGGGACATTTAAGGACATGTCCTTGTCATGCCAAAAGGTCTAACTTCACTCAAAGTGTGAGGATGTTTACAAACCCATCATCTGGTTTAACCCTTTCACATCCAGACCTCTTACTAATCATCTCAAAGAGTGTTTTTGTCTGATGAGAACAGAGAATCTTCTTCTTTATTTGTCCCCAAGAGGCCTTTGTGCCATCAGGCAATTCCAGAAATGTCTTTTCCAAGAGTGACCTCCTTCCAGCCGACCCTCCACAAAGGCTTGCTGCTTTGAGATGATGAGGTTCCTTTGTCTCTGCAGGTGACCTCTGAGGTTCAGTTAAGAGTAGCCATTGAAGTTCTGGGTCACATCCCCGACCTTCTCACTTCCTTATCAAGATTGGCCAGACACACAGCTCTGCCAATTTGTACCGAACACCCGAGAGCATTACCCAATAATGGAGCACAGTGTGATTCTGTCAACTTCCACTGCTTTTGCAATTTCTTAAATTCATGTCTGGCTCTGTGCCTCAACGCAAGACTTTCTACAGAGAATTCCTTGAACTTAAATGGTGTGTGTTACACGGTGTGTGGCTTTCTAAATCATGTTCAGGACCGGCCACAGAAGGGCTCCACTCGTGTTCAACTGACATTTTGGGAAGGATCAAAGGAAGAAGGATGACTGTAAGGTCAATTTAACAAAGGCTTGGATTACAAACCACACATAAATCTGAAATGTCTATTCCAGCTTTAAAAGAGCATTGTGTCATTTTTGGAGCCCTTGTGTTATTTTACATTTATTTTACAATGTTTACATGTTGCAAAACTCAAACCCTCAACAAAATTCAATTCACCATTCACCGAAGATGTGGTCAAAATCTATTACAATATTTTTTTCACGATGTTGATGAGAAAGAAATGCAATAGAAAGCAAGATATTCTATTGAAATTGTTGAAAATTTGTTCTTTCCTTTACAAAAAATATATTGAAGAAATGTAAGGATCAGTCAAAAGTCACAATTTTTATAAATCCTAAAACATAAACAACTTCTTTGTCGTGCACACGAGCGTGTAAATCACTTTAAGAAATTGTCTCATGCTGTATGACAACGTCTGTATCATACAGTAACCAGGCAACTTCTCAAACAGGCCTGTGAGAGGAGATAGTCAGTGTAACTACATGACTCACTCTGACCTCTGACCCACAGCCCTGTGCTAAGTGGGCGTCTGGCAAAAACCAAAGCGGTCATTTTTCTACGACTCCAGCGTGCCATAGCAAACAAAAACAAGGCACGAGTCCAATGCTGTTACCATAGATACCATCTCCATAAGATTGTCTCTGGTGATTTCTCGCCGAGCGGACAGCACGCAGAAGAAGAGGCCACGTTGCCTCTAAATCACGGAGTCGGCTAATAACTTGCATGGAAGCCAATGTGAAAGTGTAGTGAGAGCTGACAGCGGGGTGTAAAGGAGAGTTATTAGATGAACATCACTTTCTCGTGTGTGGGCTAATAACTTGCGCTGCCAGGACGTATCCTGCATGAGGAGTACATGACAGACTTTCAAAACGTGCCGTTCGAGAATGCAGAGAAAGACCACCGATGCCGCAGATTACCGTCGCCGTGCAATTTATGAAGATCATCGACAGATTTTTGCAAATCTGCGTGAAAGACAGCCGAGGTTTCAGTCCACTGTTGTGACAAAAGCAATCACAGCAGTATTAGGCAGCGCTGCTTTTGTCTCTGGTCGGCTTTAAGTGTGGGATCCAGCGTTGTTATCAGTGAAATGGATTGTTTTACTTGAGGCACACCAACCATATCTGTGGGCGGTTTCCACTTGACAGTTTGACTCTCACTTTAAGACCCTGGGGCACACCAATATGCTGATAAACTCATCCATCCGATGCTGCTCTGACTCCTGTGAGTGCCGTTCGTGCTGATTTGATTTGATGAACATGATGGCCTCATTAAAATCTAATTTGGTGGATCGTCTCAGAGGTGTGCCGTTGCAGGAATAGGCGTTGAGTAAAGTTTATAATCAGCCTCCTCGCTTTCACGCTAAAAAGGCTACCGCGTTTATCACCCGCTTTGACAGAGAGCGTGTCCAAGTCCAATTAGGGGAGGAGGACAATTGAGGAAAGAAAAACAAACATCTGCGAGAGGATTTTTCAGGACAGGAGGTGAAGACATCTCCGTCCCAACGAAAACATTGGTTTTCAACTGACCACAGCCGCTGAATCAGAGAGGAAAAAGGAATTTTTCTCACAGAGCGAAAGAGTCTGCAGACAGGATGACCATGTCTTTCCAGAAATCACTCACAGATCCGGATATGCAATTTATATTTCAGACAGCTGAAGCACACAGCATTTTTAAACCATGTCAAACCACCGACAGGCCTTTATAGACCTGTTTTGCACTGACATCATCCAGCCAGTGGGAACAAAACATGGCTCTATTAACAAAACATGTCTTTAAGCAACAAAACAAGAGAGCTTTATTGACTTTTCATACTTTGAAACTGCACACAGCATGAAATATGCATTCAAATACACTCTGGATTATCCAAACAAACAGACTGCACCTGATAACTATCAATACAGATACCAAAATGAACTACATTTGCTTACCACGAGTCTTTTGTGTTGGCATTTATGCTGCTGAGAATAAACAGGAAATAAAGGTCCACAGACAGTGAGCTCAATAACTGTACCAAAACAAGTGAAGAAGATCTGTATCGGTGTCTTACCTTGTTATCTCAGCGTCTCCATTCCTCAGGAAACACAAGTTATGGCTGCACTATTTCTGCTTATGGCTTTCGTAGCTAAAGATAAACGAGACGAACAGTGGAAAAATCCCACAGAAGAGGAGCAAACCTCTCAAAACAGTGCGCTAATATCCGGAAACTGCGCTCAGGAATGAAGAGCCCAAATTTCAAACACGCAATCTACTCTCTTGTCTCAGGTGCATAATCCAGAGGTCTTATTTCCTGCAGTGACTGTAGTGTATGGGAGTAAAGTTTGCTCCCTCCCAGCCTTCACGGCGCTCTCTGCTCGTCTCTGACTGAGCTCTACAATCAGAGAGGAGCTGCGACTTTTCCCTGGAGTCGAGAAAGCACCAACGTCAGTTTCAGGAAGCGCTGACGCTCGCGCTATTTTTGCCCACCCGAAGTTCGACAACAAGGCAGCCAGTCCAGGAGTCTGTAGCCAATAAGGGAGAAGTAGGAGGAACCGTCCCGGAAGTGAACAAAAGTTACGAATACTCAACGCTCCCGCAATTTTATGGTTAGGGTGAGGGTCTGGGTTGCATGGCCTGATCTTACAACCATACCGCCATATTCGTCCAAAACAGGAATAATTGCGATAGTTTGGTGTCACGTGGTAATAATTGACCAATCACATCCATGTTGTCGAATCTCGGGTGGGAATGCTATTAGGCCTGATGTCATTGGCACAAATTGGTACAAATGCAGGATATACCGCCCCCATGTGGAATACCAAGACACCTACATCTAGTCCAAGCATTTATGTTGTTCCTAGTTCAAGCACGATCCAAATTGACTAGTAACAATCCTTGTCAGGAAAGTTATAGATTGAATAATTGTCAAGATATGCACAAAAATAAAGATATGATATACACAGAGATGGATTACCGAATAGGCTAACAGGGTACAGGGGCCCACAAGTAAGAGGAACCCCATGGCACTATTATTGCTAATTTACTTTATTTCATTTACTGTCAAGTAATGTTTATTTTTATTGCTCAGTATCTCATACAATGACTCTACGAGAAAATGTTTTCAGACACAGCCCCAACTCACCGAGAAGACAGAAACCCCGAAAACCTTCTTCACATGGACTGATATGTCTGACTTATGACTTTCCAGCAATGATCTGTAACTTAAAAGCTGGAACGTGAGACTTAGTCGTGATGAAATTCCTCTTAATATTACATATAAAAATTCTTCATTGTCACGAGTGTGTCTTCGGAGTGCTGATACATTTGAGAGTTGAATGATTGAATAAAACGCGTTATTTTAAATCTCTTGTGTAACCTAAAAGTGCAGATCTCACCGCTAGGGGGCATATGATAGTAAGGAATCGACACCTACGCAGGGAAATAAGTTTGTCCCTCCGTGCTTACTGTCGCTGCCCGTTTTGGACCCGGAAATTCGAGCTGGACCACGCATGCGCGAAACATATATATTTTTGGGCTGATATCTCATTTTCAGATATAAAATAAGTGGTCCTTGTAAAATGTAATTTTGGCTGTGTTCTTTTAGACAACGCTGTGAAACAACATTTGAACAGTAAACAGGGAACAAAACAAAAAAAAAAAACCAATATACAATGATGCGAGCACAAGGGATGGAAAAACAGGATAAAGGACAATGGATATAAGGAAATTAAAACATTTAAACGTGTTATGCGTAGTAAAATATGAGTAAATATTACAAAACCTCTCAATGTGAGCTGGGCCAAAGGTTATAAATAAGTTACTTTTATTAAAATCCTTGTCCTTCATAACTTTCATAGACTGAGTTGATGCAGCATACATTATAATCCTTGGAACAGCATTCAATACACAGAACTTGCATTGATGCACAGGTGCGTACTATCTATGAGGGTCCAAATCCAGCTGAGGATGGACATCTTAACGCTCTGACTTGACCTTGTAGCGGAGGACCAGATAAGTGGCAAGTCTGAGGACCAGGACAAAAATCCCCAGCACGATGAAGTCCACGTAGAGCTTAGCATCCTCCATATTCAGCAGCTGCAAGACCACCTCTGGTTTTTGGAACTGGCACGGCTTGTCAGGACATTCCAGTTCAGTCCGGTTCATCCCATAGATGGAAATGATCACACCTTCAAAACCATACCTGGTTCACGCCAGAAAGAAATTAATTTAATTAATTAATTAATAAACGTTTGCCCACAAAGATACATAATCAAAATGTACAAAACAAAATAAATATCTTAGAAAACCAAGGAGCAGACCGTACCTCACATATGACACATAGGAAGTCCACATCAGGTATATGGGGATGGTCTCAAAATTGACAAAGAAGCCAGAGAAGAGGAGGACAGGGATGGCTGTGATCGGTCCGACGAAGGTTGCCACCTGGGCAGAGGGAGAGGATGCATCCATCTCAAACGTTATCGCTGTGTTCCAGCAGGGCTTTTCAACCAGCGGGCTGAAGCCAGCGGTTGAAACCCCCGTTCAGGACAATGTGACCGATCTGTCAACAGTGTAGCTTTACCTACCTGTAGGGAGGTAGACGAGGCCCCTATGAACAGACCGAGGGATTGTGCCACCATGGCTGTGGCTGTGCACAAGGCCACGAAGAGCAGGTAGCGCCCTGCTTCTGGAGGCTGGCCAGTCATCCAATACACAATACTACAGTACAAGATTGGACAAATCACCTGTGAAAGTGAGGCAGAATTGGAAGACATTATTTAATCGTGTCTAATTCAGGATCTTTATTGTTGATATCTGAATTCTTAAGGTTAGGAGCTGTCACATCACCTGGAATGGGACATCAGCAACAGTCTTGGCCAAGTAGTAGGACTTCAGGCTGTACCAGTAGTTGAGATGTTCCCTTACCAGAACACACATCTCCAGAGGAACTGTGGAGCAACAGGAGGTGTTATTGGTCACTAGAACTCTCCACTGACCAGAATAACAATCCAACAAAATGTGCATTTTCTTTTGATTCAGCATCTTACACGTGAGGACGGTGGGCATCATTGCGCCAAACATGAGGAAGAGCGTCGAAAAGAAGAGGAAGCCGGTGTTGTTGAAGGCTTTGTTGGCATCGTTTCCAATATTGAGGTAGAGCAGGCCGATCAGTAGTCCAACCACCACGTGGGACATCACCCTGAGATGGGTCAACACCTTAGAAACACACACATGATACAAATACAAATGTCACACTAGGATTTGACTAAATGTGCATGAAAGCGCGAGAACGATGAGCTGAGTCGTTCTTTTACCGTGTCTCTGTAGATGGTCATGAAGGTTCTTTTGAATAGGATCCAGAACTGTGTGAAGGCGCTGGTGGCAAAGCTGTGATTCTCGAGGATTTGTGTGTCCTGAGGACGAAAGATAAAAATGACATAAGCAATATTTCATTCATCAGAACTGTGGTAGAACGCAAACAGTCTTGACTCATGCATGAGACTTTTATTGACAAAAGTAACAGAGAAACTGCAGAAGTTGAAAGCGATAAATGACAATGTTTGGACAGCCACGCTTTAGTATCTTGGTACAGAGATTTTCAACTGATGGTCCGTGGCCCCCTGGTGGTCTGTGACACTGACAGCAGTCATTGAATTTCATTCCCAGATGCAGTTAAGATTTGATTTGATTTGTGTTGCTGTGTGAAACGGTCCTTCTGACTCACGGTTTTACAGTGAGTGTGACCGGAGTCGCTCGTGCCTCTGGAGTTCTTGCCCTCCTCTGAGCACAATCCTCCCTGCATTGCCTCAAACAGCATCGGGTTTAGGTCTCCGTACTCCCCCGAGGCCACCTCAATGACTGTGGACGGAGGGGGAGAGGTGAACAAGTGCACCACTCAACCGCGCGCGCGCACACACACACACACGGCACTGCTGGACTTACTGAAATCTGCTGGATTGTGATATGTGGGGCAGTGAAGGTTTAAGGTCTTCAGATATGGGATGAGGTAAGGCACAGTGCCCCTATAAATGCATTGACCCTGACTGAGGATGTACAGCTGAGGAGGAGGAGGAGGAAAAACACATGTAGAGCGTGATCAACACACAGCAGCTTCCAACACACACACACAGTGATTCCATGAATAATGTATGACAAAACAACAGGCTGGGGTATCCATGAAAAGGACGAAAATACAGGATGAAATACATCATGAGAACCTGACCAGTCCAGCACTATGAGCACTCAGTACCTGATCAAACAGCTCAAAAAGCTTGGCGCTGGGCTGATGGATGGTACAGATGATCGTCCTTCCTCCCTGAGCCAGAGACTTCATGAGTGAGACCACCTGGAAGCTGGACGCGCTGTCCAGACCACTGGGACGGGACACAAAACAGGTAAACAGAGGTTTCGATTTACGTTGAGGTGACTCTTACAAACACAAGTCCCTCATTCTGTTTACCTGGTGGGCTCGTCAAAGAACATAACCGGAGGATTGTTGACCAGCTCCAGGGCGATGGCCAGTCTTTTACACTGACCCCCAGAGAGAGAGCCGGTGCGAGTTTGGGCGCAGTCCAGCAGACCCAGAGCAGTCAGGATCTCGTTCACCTGACACACAAACACAAGAGAAACACGGGAGGAACATGTCGAGGACAGCTGATCCAGTCGCCGTGTTATCAGTGACATCACACTTACCAGTTCTTTTTTGGTCTTCATGTTCGCTTTCAGTTTTAGATTGGCAGACACCTGAGAAACAGATTTTGAACACGTTATCGAGCGTAGGATTCAACCAGGCAGGTGTTTGGCTCTGAATGACCTCACCATCATGGCCTCCTGTGCAGTCAGGTGTGGCAGCAGCTTGTCGTCCTGCATGATGTAGCAGGACATCTTCCTGAAGGTCCTCAGGTGTCTCGGTTTCCCATTCACCATAATCTGACCCTTCATGCCCTTCTCCCTGTCCCCGGTCAGGCCACAAAATCATCGTACACACACTTTCTAAACAGGATTCGTCTGTGTACGTCATACACCACAAGCGCTCACCTGTACCCAGCCAGAACATTCATTAAAGTGGACTTCCCGGATCCAGAAGGTCCCATGATGGCAATTAACTCTCTGTTGTTGAATTGTCCTGACACACACTTGAGGAGAGCTTTGTAACCTGACAAGAGGAAAAGATCGGTTATTCACATCACTGCGTCTAACTGGTTAGGAAGTGTTTTCAGTCCAAAAACAACCATATTGATTCTTTCTTCTCAAAATTCTGAAATTAAAGTAAAAACTATTAACCGGCACACTGGCTGCTTCACCACGGTCTGGAAGTGTAAGTGTGTGTGTGTGTGTTTGTATTCCGTTTTCTGTATTCTCTCCATCATTGTGACTGTGTGAGCCGGGTGTGCAGTACCTCTTCTCTGCCACCAGAAGCCCTCTCGGACGGTGTAGGACAGCTCGGTGAAGCGCAGGTCCACGGTGGAGCGGCGCGGGAGGTGGCAGAAGCGCTGGGCCTCGGTGATGTGGTTCTCCACTTTCTTCAGGTGGGTGCGCAGGGTGGGCGCCTCGGGTGCTTTGATCTTCTCCATGGGGATGCTGACCAGGCCCTGCTTCACCTTCTTCTGTGCCATGATGGGGACTGGCTCAAGATTCCTCTACGCAAGGATAGGCAACTTTGATGACATCACAGGGGTTACTTTGTGTCAATAATGAAGGTGAAGGTGATGATTGGTTGTTCAGTGTGACATCAGTGAACAGACGTCAGACTCAGGAGCCAAAAGATTAGTGGAAAATACATAGACTGCGTACAATAAAGGATTACTCTGCGCAAACTTTAATGTAAATTAACAAAACTATCAAAGTGAACCAAATTCATCCCCAAACACAGCAAAATGCTGATCGTCTATAACAAGACGATCAGGGCCCCGAAGGATGCGTCAGGGTCGTGGAGGGTCTGCTGGAGGCACATTTTAGTATCGGCTTCACAAGAATAAGGAAATATTTCATCTTTTTAACAGAACGGAACCAGATTATCATAAACAGCCCATAAGACCATTAAAACGTCTGCGCAAGAAACGTATATAACTTACTTTAACTTTATTCTTTTTTTCCCTCTTTTTGGTTTTTATTATTTCCAGCAGTGACCCTTAATACTCACTTTAAATATTAGTTTGTAATTTGAAGCATCTAAGTGGTGTTTTTCTCACCGGGGAGACTCCTCTGGATGGAGGTCGTCCGTTCGTGATCGTCCGGTGCCCTCGTCTGCCCTTCTGCGTCTGTATGGGACGGGGTGCTAATTCCTTAAGTATCCTGCTGAGTCTGCAGCCGATTCGCGTGCAGTGACATTATTCAAGTGCTCTGACGGAGATCACGTCGAATGACGCCAAACCAGACCGCCGTATTTGAAACACTGTGACTCGATGTGCACGCATGCAGTTCCGACTTTGAACACTGGGTGGGGCTGTGTTTGCACGAAACGCGTATAGCCAATCTCCAGGTGATGGGATAATCGCAGTAAGCAGCGGTGGGCCATCAGGGCCAGCAAGGCCTTCTCTGCCGGCCTAAACACTATCAGAAGCACTGACCTACATTTACAACCTAAATTCTCCTATTTGTTCCATGAAATTGTATTAATTTATTCCCAACAGTCTGTTCTCTTCATTTCGTAGCGTTTCTCTTGGCTGCACTGCTTCCAGTACGTGTCTGTGGATGTTAGATGTGCTGCCATGTCAATCTAATCTGCCCAGGGCCTTCAAAATCAGTACTGCTGGCCCGTGTTTGTTAGTTTAGTTGACAGCAAAAAGGTGATTGAAGAGTCAGAACATAATTCATCAAATGCTTTGATCTGATGACCACGATAGTTGTGGTGATAAGATGGTGTAGTGGTTAACACTGTTGCCTCCTGTTTGAAAGGTTGTGGGTTCACACCCTGGGTGGGCTAAGAGTGTGCATCCCAACCTTTTACATACACACATTTGTGCCTAGACGTTAAACGGGAAACAGAAAACACTTTCACCTTCACAGAGTGTAAATAGAAGACAGTGGTGGTGTAGTGGTTAGTGCTGTTTCCTTAGACTCCAAAGGTTGTGAGTTCATATCCTGGCCTCACCAAACAAGAGAGTGTACATACATACACACATTTTGATGTTAAACAGAAAAGACTAGCATGTTCTCATGTCAAAAAAAGAAGGAAGGTTGTGGTGTAGAGGTTAGTGCTGTTGCCTGTCATCCTAAATATTGTGGGTTCGTATCCTGGATTGTTCATCTTCTTCCCAGGTCTGTGTGTTACCTGTCTTTTTGCTAGACGCAGGGAAGACCATGACCAGCCTGGGCCCGGTCATCCTTCGGATTGTGGGATTGTCCTTCTTCCTTGACATATGAACTCATGTCCAATCACACGTTTCTGTGTGTTCCTTGTCTTTTTACAGACAGAGGGAAAACTATGAGCAGCCTGGGATACGAACCCACAATCTTCTGAATGTGAGGCACCAGCACTTACCACTGTGCCACCTTGGCGCTGATGCTTCTGTGCCAATGACAAATTACATAGAGGTTAATACCGAAATTTCACCTTTTTCAATGTAGTTCTTGGGCGCCCATTGTGGTTCTACATCAGCATAAGTAGTGCACGACAGCAACATCCTCCTCCTCATAATCCACTGGAGGCGGCGGTGGAGGGGGAGGAGTGTCGTCAAACAGGGGAATGTCATCTGGAGGTGGAGGCGGTGGTGGAGTAGGGGTATCTGCAACTGTTTAACAACGAAAGGAAGAGGTCAAAAAAGACTGTTTGGGTTCAAAAGGTCAAGAAACGTGGTTGTCGTGCAGGCTGGACACGGCCCAGAGCCCGGCTGTGTCAGCTCAATCATGCAGGATTAATAAAAGGACATGCAAAGTGTCATAAATACGTCATGATCTGGTTGCTTCAGAGTTGTTTTTGTTTTTTAAAACTCTTATCACGCTTTGGAGCACGCATGCGCGAGATGCCACTACATCCTGTCTTTCAACAATAAAATTAATTAATTTAATTAATCCCGTCCGTCCACTTGCCTCTATGCGGCGGAAGGTACAGGTCTTAAGAACTCCATTACAGGGTACGATAGTAAATGATTATTATAATAATTACACTCCGAAAATATTCTAATTGATCAAAATTCGAATTTCTTGTTTATTCAGCTTCTTACAAAATTCACGATCAACCTATATCAGATTTAAACCCTAAGCACACCGCGGTAAAAAGCAACACTGAAAGACGGGATCAATTTTATTTTATTATTATTTTAAGACAGGGTGTATAGGTTGCTCACGCATGCGCAGTCCAAATCAGGAAACGACTGTCGTAACCGGATCCCGCTGATAGTAAACGTGACGTTGATCGCTTGTTTTCCTGCGTGAGCCGCCATGCACAGGGTAAAAGTCATCTTCGACCATTTGTCGCCGTCGTGCACATTTGCTTCCAGACCTGATTTATTTCTAAATGAGTGCGGAGCCGCTTCAGGGGTCAAGAATCCAGATGACGTAGTGGTCGTCCATGGTCGGCGGACAGCCGTAGGGAAAGCGAAAAGAGGATCGTTTAAGGTACGGAAGGTTCAGAGTTTGTCCTTCCTTTGCGTTACAGGTGATAAAGATGGCAGACGGGGATTGATTTTTGCTCCTCTGTTGGCAGGACACCACACCGGACGAGCTGCTGAGCGCAGTGATGACAGCGGTGCTGACAGATGTGGGGCTGTCACCCAACAAGCTGGGGGACGTCTGCGTGGGTGAGAGGAGATGTTCACCTTACTGTCAATCTGTCTGTCTCTTAGCAGGATATCCCAAAAAGTTATTGAGGGATTTAGAGGAAAAATCTTGGACAGGTTGGACAGATATATTTCAGGTTCTCCAAATGGATATTTTTTTTACGAATGCATGAAAATCATTTGTTAAAGTTTCAATTACGCATCTAATAATTTTTTACTGTAATCTGTGAATTTCCTAATCTCTGACCGGTCTCTTGTAGGTAATGTGCTGCAGCCCGGTGCAGGACCACTTGTGGCCAGAGTGGCACAGTTTCTCAGGTTTGTGGATTGACATCATTTTCACACGGTAAACAACGCTCATCATTATTGTGCTAAACCAGATTGTGTTTGCCTGCTTGATTTTTAGCGGCTTTCCAGAAACGGTGCCTGTCTACACGGTCAACAGACAGTGTTCCTCTGGGCTACAGGCACTCTTTAACATAGCAGGTAAAAATCTGCACGTCTTAAGTCATCAGGCATTAACCTCAAAGTAAAAAGATGACGTACGTTTCCTCGTTTTTCTGTCTAGGAGCCATTAAAAGCAGATCCATTGACCTCGGTCTTGCCTGCGGGTAAGTACAGAGTAAACCAAACAATTTTGCACCAAAGTGAGACCCAGATGACGGCGTGTGTGTGTTTCTGTGTGGTTGACAGTGTGGAGAGCATGTCTTTACGTTCCGTCGGCAACCCAGGTGACGTGAGCTCCAGGTTAATGGACAACGAGAAGGCCAGGGACTGCATCATTCCAATGGGGTGAGACCATTACTCCATGCAAATGTACTGCACACATGGAAAGGAATCCGTGGTTAGTCCCCACACATCTGGGCAATAGAGGGGACCATTATCTTGGTCAGATGTGCTCTTATTTTACATTACACTGCTTGAATGCAGTGCATTTCAATTGTACATTTGCATCTCTGAATTTACATCGCAGGTCATGCACATGAATACAACAGTAACTGAATGTGTGTGTGTTTGTGTGTGTACGTGTGTTCCTTTTTGCAGCATCACCTCGGAGAATGTAGCAGAGAGATTTGGGGTCTCCAGAGAAAAACAAGATGCCTTTGCTCTCAGCTCTCAGCAAAAGTAAGGTTGTTTTTTTTCCTGTATACGAACATTGTGAATAGAATTTCAAGCACCTCACCAGATACATTTTCATATGTAATTATTTTAATGTATTATAACTGTTTCTTAATTCCACTCATGTAACAAATGAGTATTTTGTTCACATTTGAATTGTACATGAGTCTACTGAACTATTGTGGAGTCCATTTATCTGGGCCTTCCTACAGAGCCAGCAGGGCGCAGAGCATGGGCCTGTTTGATCAGGAGATCGTTCCCGTCACCACCAAGTTGGTGGACGATGAAGGTAAAGAGCGCGTTGTGACGGTCACCAAGGATGATGGGATTCGACCCGGAACAACTCTGGCCGGGCTGAGTAAACTACGACCGGCGTTCAAAACAGACGGCAGCACCACAGCAGGTGAGTCTTCGGTTGCGATGCTGGCTACGAAGGATGAATGAATCTCAACTTACGCACGTTGTGTTGTGTTGTGTTGTAGGGAACTCCAGCCAGATAAGTGATGGAGCAGCAGCCGTGCTGGTTGGTCGCAGGTCTACAGTGGAGTCTCTTGGTCTGCCTGTGCTGGGAGTCCTGAGAGGCAGTGCAGTGGTGGGCGTTCCCCCTGATGTTATGGGTATTGGACCTGCCTATGCCATCCCTGCAGCACTGGAGCAGGCTGGTAGGATGCGTTTGTACATATACAAGTACACATTTTCCTTGATATCCAAGGTTAGCTAAAAGAAAATCTATTCCTCCTCCAGGGCTAACTGTGGCTGATATCGACGTGTTTGAAATCAATGAGGCCTTTGCCAGTCAGGTAAGGTCCACAAGACTTTTTACGGAACGTTTTTACTGACTCTCTAATACTTAAACTCTAATGGCTTGTCAAAACAGATATTACAATTTTAAAATAACACATTTTCCCCCTGTGTGCTTTTCAGGCTGTTTACTGTGTAGAGAAGCTGGGAATCCCAATAGAGAAGGTGAATCCCAACGGAGGCGCCATCGCTTTGGGACACCCTCTCGGATGCACCGGGGCACGGCAGGTCGTGACCCTGCTAAACGAGCTCAAACGCAGAGGCAGGAGGTTTGTGTTAGCTGTTCATTTGGTGATGAAGTACAAAACTGATTTGTTGAAATCGTTCAAGCAAAACACCCTCAGCGTTAACTATGAAACAGTCTTCACTAGTGTCTGTCTTGTGTTGGTTTCTACTCCGTCTCTAGGGCCCACGGCGTGGTGTCTATGTGCATCGGAACTGGAATGGGAGCGGCTGCCGTCTTTGAATATCCTGGACTGTAAAACCTGTTGTAATATTTGAAAGAGTATGCAGCCCCTGACGTGCTAAAGATAATAACTTGTGCGTACAAGAAAATCACCTTTTGGAGACTTCAGGGGCTCAGTAAAATAGGAATTTGTTGCACTAATGAACACGATTGGATGTTAATCAATAATTTGTGGAGCAATTGCATTCAATCTCTGCAGTTCTACTTGATAACCTTCACGTGCCACTAAGATAATGCTGCTGTTTCTTCCTTGTAACATTTCAAACAGCAGGGGATTAAGTGCCTTCACTGTGGCATATCAGTTGTTACAGTAAAAAAAATACAGTTTGATTGATCTGTTAATGTATGTATGATGTCACAGAATCTAGGGACCAATCTTTTTGTTTGGTATGTTAGTCATCTGCATCTGCTGTTTTAATAACTGCAATCTATGTTAAACGTGCTGTGGATCTTTATGATATTGATTCTCAATATGGAGAATTATGAATTCACAATTCATAAATCTTAAATAACGGTTGTGTTTTGCACACGATAAAAGACGGAGACCTGACACATTTGTCTGTTTTTATTTAAATATGCCTATTTCTGTTAATACAAAATACAATCAGTAACTAGTTTTGTTTGTTGTTGGTGTTACAATGTGATTAGTTTAGCGCTGTACCCTTCATCAAAGGTTCCTCTTCCCACAAGCTGCAGAGTAAAGGGGGTTTTCAGCAGGAGCAGATGGATTACCACCACAGCCCTGTACTCCCTCTCCGCACTAGAACACATCATATAGAAACATCTTAAATGTGTTCCAGAGAGTGAAAGTCATGTAAACCAAGTCTTTATGCAGACGAAGTGTGTTGTAGTGTGTTGCTTGCTACCTGGCAGTGAAGATGATCCGGATAGTCTGTCTGCGCTTGGTGACTTTGAGCTCTTTGGAGCTGAGGACCCCACAGCTCGGTCTCAACGTGAACACATGGGAGTCTCCCCCATTGGACCCTACACACAAAAATCATAGAGTTCATGCTTCAATCTTTGTGCACCTGTGTTTTTATCCCATACAAAACAAGTCAACGCCAAGAATATTACAGGGAAAAGAAAACGCCCTATCAGATCAGTGCTGGAGTAACACAGAAGTTGGCTCGACGTTTACCTATCGTTGCTTTCCAGGGGGTGTGAGCCCCGTAACTGTAGAGATGGACCTCTATGATTTGCGTCGTCCCAACATAGCAGATCCCGAAGTCGATGCTGTCGTTGGACAGATGGACTACAGCAAGATCCAGGTATGCACAGAGAGGAACCGTCTGGACACAAAACACACCCAGGTGAATTATATTTCTGAATTGTAAACGGTTATTTCAATCTTTTGCGAGTCAACACAGCCTCTGACCTGCAGGTTGTCGTTGCTGTAGTGAATCTGGAGGTTCTGCTCGAATCTCAGCTTCCTCTGCCCACTGCTACAATGGACCAAGCTAACACTAGACTGGACCTCCTCATCTGTCTGGTCTTCGTGGTCCAGAAGGGACATGGAGCAGTGGAAGGCCACGTTGACCTGACAGGAAGACAGAAATTTGATCAGTGTAGAACAACATGAGCACCAACTTGAATGTGATTTGCCCCTCCTCATCACACCTGCATGCTGCCTTGAGGATTGAGCACCAGGAACGGACTGTCTCTGCTAAGGGGGTCTGTGGGGCTGCTGGTCTGGATTCCGGGCTGAGTCGGTGGCTGGAGCACAGAGAATGGAGGCTGAGTCCACAGCTTGAAGTGTAGAGGCAGCTCAGTGGCGTTCTTCAGCTGAAAGGTCTGTGTGATGTCAAAATCCTGCACAACCACCTGTGGGGAAAAATGAACGCCGAACATAATTGGGCAGAAATGCTGCACACTCTGAAATATTAGGAGTCAGAGAGCGGCATTGATAAGTGTTTTTCAGACTGACCTCCTCTGGTTCTCCACTCAGTAAATCACCAGCCGAGGCATAAAACTCCAGCACCCCAGTGTCCTCCTCCATCTGCACTGTCAGACTGTAGCAGCAGAAAACCAACACAAAGCTTCAACAGACCATCTCAGAGCTCGTTTCTCCTTCCCTCAGACCAGCTTATTTGGATTCATAAATCCAAATGGATGTTTTTGAGACGCTGGGTGTGTGATCACTTACGCTGCAGGTTTAACATCTGCAATTAGATCCATTCTGATGGGCCTCAAATCCAAACCCTGAGACCTTCGAACTCTACCCGGGACACACGCAGCAATCTGTTAAACACAAACACACACACACACATTTATAAATATATATATATACATATATATATGTGTGTGTGTATTCGCACTTTAAATGATTTGACAGTGAAATATATCGTTTTGGGTTTTCAACGTTTTACCTTGGAGTCTAAACTCATGAATCCCAGGGCCATGCCCACACAATTGGGCTGATCTGTCAACCCCGACAGAGTCAAGGGGGTAAAAGACACATGCATGGTGCTGCTGGCCCTGGCTGGAATCACCTGGAGACATGAAGTTATGTTACAAGTAAAAGCGAAATAATGTCGTAATAAGTGACCAATGTGCCAATGTCCGTGAAAATCTGACTGTGCGTACCATTTGCTGTGGTGTGATGCAGTATGGGTAATCTGAATGTTTGCCTATATGAGGTCTGAGGCGGACAGCAATCAATTTTTTGGTTTCAGGTTGAAGATACTGACAGCTTTTCTCCTTCTCCTGATCATCGCCTGTCACATATTCCTCCCCTTCTGTGTCCTGAAATGAAGGAATAACATCTGGGTGTCATCTTACCCCTGTGTATGTTGCGGTGTGCTTTGATTGTACCTGACTGTTAAAGGCGCTCACAGTGGTGCTTTGGCAGGAGAAGTCCATTCGGTCATAGTTGGGGGCGTCACTCTTGTCACAGGCTGTATTACTGTGCGCATCTGGAAGCCTGAACCCTCCCCCGCCTATCACCTCATTCCCATCAGCATCCTTCAGTGGAAATGCGTCTCCAAATGTCACCAAAACATCCAGCAACTTGTCATTGTTTGATTCTTCATTATACGTCTCCCAGTCCAAACGAATATCTGGCAGCAAACAAGAATTGGACAGAATGTTTCACCATGTCCACAGAAACAATCAACAATTTTATGTCCGATACTTACCAAATGGACAGGGGTTGCTGATGCGAAGAGAACGAGACACTGTGTCTCCCCCAGATATATGAGTGCCAAACCTAAACAAAGTCAAACAAACAATGTTATATTTTAAGGCTGTCATTGTCTGAAAAATTATGAATTGGAGGAGTGGAGAAAGACACTGACTTTAAGAGTGGTCCTTGGTTCTGGTCGTGTGGATGTGGACCTGTCATCGGAAAGTAGATTGGACAGCCTATCACTGTCATCTGCATGGGAATGACCCTGGGCTCAAGATCCCCCACCTTGGATAATATAATTTAATAATATAATAACAATGTTAGAAAACATAACTGTCAGTAGGACACTCATAAACGTCTGTCCTACGTCCAAACTAATCATCCATATTCAATAAAATGATACAAAAAAACGTACTTTGCAAATGAGGTGATCCCTGTACTCGCCCCACATGTCTGTGTAGGCAGTAATGGTCACGCTCAGAGTCTCGAATGCTCCCAGCGTTCCCGTTTGTGGCTCGATAATGAAAGCCGCTCCTTTTCCATGTGCCAGCATGTTGCTCACAAAGTCTAACGGACACAGACACAGAGAATCTTAGAATCTGGGGCGTCACCTGTTGGCATTGAGTCCATTTTTAAAAATGTGAACGCCGATGAAACATTTTAGCATACCCCTGCTTGCTTTTTCTTCGACTTTCTGAGCTTGCACAGAGTGAATTGGTTTCTTCATATATGCAAATCTGAAATTAAGATTCGCTCCATGTCACATCCGCAGCACCGTGAATTCATTTTTGATGCATTATTCAGTTCGGTGAGGCAGCAGCCTTACCTTTCCTCTACCTGGTCATCTGGAACACAGCAATGAAAATACTCTGCCTCTATGGAGAAAGGAGCAAGGATTGGCGTTTGATTGGCTATCACAAACTGCTTCGTGACAGCTCTCGTCAGCAAGACATCGTCTCCGAAATCAAGTACCAGCGGCGACAATGAGGAGCTCTGATCGTCTATGGAAGAGCTGGAGAGGCAAAGAGGAGCACTGAAATGTTGGGTGGAAATGTAAGGGTGACATAATAAACATGGGAGATGATGCAGCTATCAGGCAGCAGGTTTTATGTAAAGTTTGCTACCAGACACTGGGAAGTGAGTAGGACACCCTGAGTGTCTTAGACTCAGAGGCCCAAAGGCCGAGAACAAGCGGAGTCTTCATTCCTTGCACCTCACAGAGTGCGACCACCTCCGTCAGCTCCATCTGGACAATTACAACACAAATCCCGTCATTTTTACTGACAGAGTCGGTTTATTTCTTTGGTCCTGAGATCACGTAAAGATCAGCATATCAGCTGTACTGTGGCGCTCTGACTTACCTCTGTGTGAGAGGTAAAGGTAACTGTGATCTCCATGCAGGCATTAGGTCCCAGAATTCCAGATGAAGGGTCAAAGATGGCTGTACACAGCGCAGCGTGTTTACCCTGGAGCTGAGCCTGGTGGGGGAAAGGTCAAAGTGATATCAATGGGTAATGAAAATGGTAAAACCATGGACGACTTTCTCCATTATCGGACAGTGGAATGGTGGCATTGTGCTTCGGGTACCTGCCAGCTGAAGTGGGAAGGCAGCAGCATCTGGTTGAAAAGAGTGACGGTACCTGTGACCGGGATTCCAATGACGAGGTCCGAGAGGAACAGCTGACAGTTTAACAGACACACCCGAGGAGTCTGAACATCTCCCTGCACCTTCAGGAGACTGCAAGGAACACACAGGTAGTGTCATCATCAGGACACCGTCAGTGACATCCTGTCTTATCATGTTATCACGACACACACAAGTACACACACAATACTTTCCATAATGATGATAGTATATATATATATATTATGAATAATACATTTTATTATCATTATTGTTATTTCTAATCCTATTCACTTTTGCAACCTTTTTTCTGTGTTAATCTGACAACACATATTATACATCTTCAGCTCAATGGTCCAATTTACCACATTATGAAAACATCAAGAGCGTTTTGGATTAAAATGAAGAACTGATGATTTTTTGCAACACCCTTGGCTGGAGACTGGCCATAAGGAATCGTTAAGGAAAAATCTACCAGAGAACACATCTGATCCTCACCATCCAGTCCCGTTCTCCACTATCAGCTCCAGCAGTGTTTCATAATGCTGACAGGAATGTGGACTGAAGAGGAAATCCACACTGCAAGTGGCAAAAGGGGGTATCACACCTGCGCACGGCTCTATGGAGAGCTGAGGACCAAAACGCATCAATGTGCAGTCGTACTCATACCCAATCTCCCAGCGAGATATCAAACGACAAAGTCTCTTGAGATTAATAATAACTATGAGCTTGATTCTGCATAATATGCTGCTATGTTATTCTCTGTACCTGATTGAGAAGACGGTCCTGCCGGTCATTTGGCCTCTCCTCGAGCCTCCAGCAGGCCTCCTGGTTGGTGTTGTTGGATAGGAGCAGCGAGGTCTGACTCTGATCCCCGATGGCTATTAACCCAAAGTCCACACTGGGCATATTGACGGTCACTGTAGGTCCCTACAAAACATCGAGTAATGAGCATAAGGAGGTCAGAGCTTAGAGACAATCAAAGAGAATTCTGGGAAATTCTCAGCGTGGGGATGATTTTGTGGTTTCTCCTCACCTTGAAGGAGACATCCACAGTCAAATTGACGGGCTTGTAGTGGTGCTCTATGTGGCATGTCAGATTGGTCACAAGCTGCTCTGGTTTCCCTCCAGTCACAATCAAGTCAAAGTCATAACATTCATTCTCCTCTGGACAAAAACCCAACAAACAAACATGAATCAGCAAACAAACGTTCTGGATGAATTCACGTCCAAATACATTTTGAAATGTAAAATGAACCAGATGTTAGTGGTAGTGCATTGTACAGTGTGACACACCTATTTTACCACTAGAGGGCTCCACCTCTATGATGTGAGAGCTGCCTTTCCACTGCTCCCATTGAAAGGAGAAACAGGACTTGCTGTGGTTCCACATCTTACATACACAAGACACATGGGACATCATCAACATATACGATAACCTGATGACTTTATGATATCTCTGAACTTTAAACACTCAGTGACTTGAAGAACCTTGAATTGTCTGCGGACGGTTGCGCCGATGACCACCTCTCCAGGGATGATAATGGCATAAGGCTCCAGCAGGACCTGGAAGGGCTCTGTTGACCCCTTGACCTCTATCTCCATGACGATGACATCAGTCAGTTTGGCGCCTGCAAACTGAGGCTGAGGTACACTAGATATAGACGATGAACAGCAATGATAAACACTATCAATGAGTATGTGATGATTTTGTGATGTTATATTCTACAACTGTCCATACAAAACGATATTTTAACTGTACCCATTCTGGCTCAGATCAGTTTGCGGCTGTGGGACGTCCCGCAGGACCAAGTGACATACACTGTGGTAATCTGTTATCTTCAGAAACACATCACAAATCATCAGATGCAGAACATTGTTCCCGTAGGTGCATTAGAAACTGATAAATTGCTTTCTGTCACATATTCTTCTCAACAAAATCAAACTGAGTGTGTGTGTATGTGTTGAGTCCGTTGTACCTCTTCAGGACTGTAAGTGAGGAGGAACTCGTGTTCATGGCACGGGGCCAGGATGCCCGACACGGGGCTGATCTGGAAAATATGATCTGAGGCCGGGTGGAAGTGGATAAATGAAGGTGGAGGGACTTCACCTGGAAGCAGAGGGTGCAGGTTGGGCTTCATGATCTGCCAGTAGAAAGGCAACTCCAAGTGACTACAGCCCCAGAAAGAGAGAGAGAGACAGAGTGATGTAATACTTAGTGCTTCCTGATGGGAATTCCAAACCAAATCTAATCCAAGAGGGCTGCAACTAACTTACACATTGTTTCTGATGACAAGCTTCTTCGTTTCCACAGTGGAAAGGTTACATGGGCCGAAACGGACAAAGTGCTCTGCGGTGAGATCGTGCATCTCCCCAACAATAGGGGGTTTCATCTCGCCAGACACGGACACGAGCTCGAAAGCAATCACCTGGCCCTCACCTGGTGGACACACAAACAACAGAGAGGGTCGATATCTAAAGACACACACGTAAAACGGAACAAAGTTATAACAAGCTGTGATGGATGACCTTTAAAGGTGACGTCTTTGACCTGGCAGTTGTCACATATGATGGTGAAAACCTGAGAGCTCTTCTCAGCAACGGTGGGAAAGAAAACAACCTACAAAACAAAATCAGTCAATTTTACGCCCTGACTTTAATTGATGTTTCAATCAATTTAGGTGGCATTTTTAGTGTACTGTACATTACTTTTTGTTCTTATGATTAAAACGTCTTTAACAGGCTCACCTCCATCACAATGGCCTCGCCAGGCTTCAGCTCAAAGTGAGAGGGGCAGACAGCAAAGGGTGGATCCTCAGTGAAGCAGGTCGTCATAGCAGACTAGATAAATCCAGAAAAAAAATAGACAACCTGTTATGCAGAGAAATCTTTATTTTTTAAATATTATGTTAAGCCAAATATCTACTGGTGAGGAATCCAACCACTAATAAATGAGTTTCACCCTGAGGTTTGAAGCTGGCCACTGCCTCTTCGGGATGACGCAGAAGGTCGCATCGCTGAGGCCGACGTTTCGACATGGGAACTCCACGATCCTGACTCCTCCCACCAGACAGTAGCCGCAGTCCAGCACTGTAGGAACTGATCCATCATGGAGGCAAACATTACTATTTACTCCATATTCATGACAACACACTGAGGAGAGAAGTAAGATCAGGTGTTTACTGAGGGCACTTAAGACTCACAGCTGAGTACTGGAGGGGGGCGTCGGGCCTCGATGCGCACCAGCAGGGGTTTCTCGTTCTGTATTTCCACCACTATGAAGTCTTCATAGTCCGCCAGGGAGTCGGGGGCGAAGCGTACTGTGTACTTGCAACCCATCCCAGGGGCCATGATGCTGCCCTCACCAGGAAATCTCCCTGTAAAAATTAGAATAAATTGAATCAAATCAGTGTGCATTTCTCTCTCCAGCTTTATCAGCAAGGGAATTACAGAAATGTAAGACTTTATTGTTGCTAAATTGGGTATAAAGAGCTTGAATGATGAAGAGAGCGACTGAACCAGAGCTCACCCAGGCCAATGGAGAAATAGCAAGTGGTGGGAGGGATGACTCGGACATGCTGGCTTAACGAAGTCACATTTTTCAGGTCCAGTGTAGTCTAGGGGAAAAAGGGAAGAGCAAAGGAAGCGGCAGTTTATATAAATTTACTTAAATCAGATCCTTCTTTGTATAATTCGCTAAGATGCGCTCAGTAACATGCCTCATATATGTGTCCCACGCTGTAAGTGGTGAAGGTCACCACCGACGGATTGACAAGGAAGACTGGGACAGGATCATCAGTCGGGCTGTCAGGGGAGAAACAGTATCCAAACATCACGGAGAGCTGTGATCTCATGATCCACTATCAATTTAAATATAAAAGTCTGAAAAACATTCATAGCCTGTGGACTTTCTTCATCTGACCAGCTGCAGAGCTGCCTTTGCAAAATAGATAACAATTATTGCAATCACTCGTAGCCCATCATCAGACAAAGAAGCCTAATTTTTCTTTGACGTGCTCCACCGCGCATTCTTTTTTGACTTGTTTAACCACATCTGGGCTTCAAACATTCATAAACCCACATAAATTCTACTCCACTGTTTCACACAATATAAGTATAGTGAAGATAATCACAACCTATTATAACAATAAAACAAATACCACAGGCCGGCTGGATTATTGTATTGGACCGTTCATAATCATGGGATTATCACCAGACAGATCAGGCTACACGTCCCATTACACAAAAGGTGAGCTGCTCTCTGCACGAAAGTGTGCACATGGCTATTATGTTTTATTGACTCTATTTTGTACATGAGCAATATCAATATGGTGCCTAGATATTGACAAAATAGTGCGTCGCTGTGACACAGAGACAACAATGGGCTCGTCCAGGTACCTTTTCTCAGTGGTCCCACACTTGGCTTTGTCCACTTTCGTTTTGGGCCGAATGAGAGATTTGACTCCCTGCGGCCCATCTACGGGAAGAAATCGTGGATTACGCAGGTAGTTCTTTTGAGCCTTCATCCTCATAAGTTTTTCCATCCCTTCCATCGAATCCTGCTCACGTGGCTCATCCGTCCTCTTTGTTCTGGGTTTGGCCTCGTTTATGGTACAAAAATACAAACAAACAAAATAACCTCATGCCTCCCATTATAGCTCAGGGTTAACAAACTATTATTTGTTTTGTATTCATTGATGCGTTTAGTGGTAGTAGGACAAAGGAGGATCGGTGTTGCTCTTGTTTGTTTGGGATTTGGGGATTTGGGCCTTTGTTAGCTCACCTTATTGGGTGTGTGTTTCTTGCTTTGGGTCCTACACACTTCTGTGTCCGTCTCTGAGATGTTTTTGACCGCACTGCTTCTTGGTGTAAAACTGTCATCCTGGACCTTTCTGCACATACGCATGCTGTGGGCGATAGTTGGTCTGCCAGGGTTTGGCTTTACTGACAGGAAAGAACAAGTGACTCAAAGCACAAAGGCCAAAAAAAATCATTAAAGATGAATCACAGGGTGTTACTATAGACAGAGTACCTATGGGAGGTGCTTTCATAAGCTCTATTTGTTTGGTGAAATAGTCCAGTGGGCAAATCAGGTTGTTCCTTTGGAGAAGATCGTTGTCGGCAGACCACACAAAGTCTGATCTGACTGGACACAGACGGTAAACAAGGATTAAAGAGGAACGCAACATAGACGCCATGTTTGAAGTAGCTTAAGTAGAGCTCATCAGGGCGCTCAATCACAGAATAAAGCAATATGGATCTCTCCACCCACCTGAATGGACGCCCATATAGTCTTTTACCAGCTCCTGTTCGTCTCTCTCGTAGCCCACGGTCCGAGCTCTGACCTGGATGTTATGACCCTCCAGCACGTCGGCCTCTTTCATACGCTGATTGTACTCTGAGTGAACCTGCGTGATTGTTATTTCAAAGCATCCATTGCAAACAACTATCAAAATTACAGGAACAGAAATGACAAACTGACAATCAAGCAACAAACGTATGAGAGCATCTATCTACACGGAAAGCCATACCTCTTGGAGCTCTTTAACATATCGGTCGTGGAAGCTGCTTCGTCCACGATTTGTCTTGCTGAGGTTGACATCTTTTCCAAAGGTGTCTTTTGTGTAGACGTCCTTGAAAAGGCTCGATAACACGTGAGAGATGTCCTAAAATTCAAACAAAATGAGGCATAAGAGGCCAATAAAAGAGGAAACATACATTTTGTCTTTAAGTTACATATCCATCAAATTGACTCCGAATGAGCGGTGATTTGTATCCACAACATGTTTACCGCCGTTCATTTTGATGATTAGATGAAAATGGACAACAGGTGTTTTGTCACTTTTCAGGTGGACCGGACAACTTGAATAGTGAGCAAATGAATAAAAGCAGGTCGAGCCTGATTATTATTTTATTTATCAGATGTTTAACGCTAATAAAAGTGTGACGTTGCTGTTTGTACGTTAGTAACCTGTGATTTTGCTGAGGAAGGTCTGTGGGTGTCCATGGGCAAATCAAACCGACATTTTCGTCTCGTCTTACAATTCTCCGGCATTTCTGACAAAAGAATTAAAAGGTTGGTCGTATGAAAAAGTTGGTAGCTCAAAGCGTTCCAAAAGTACAAATATAAACGTGCAACTTCGACGCCAAGTTGGTGAAATCTTTACCTGTTTGCGGTATGTTTGCCGCGGGAGCATCCACGGACTTGCTGTCAGACATCACGTGACTGGCGGAAACAGACGAACGTAAGTCCCGAACGAGTGGTCGTGTTTCTCACGTCAAAATGCAACTGCGAGCCTCCTTCAGAGTCCTTCACGTTAATCGTTGTTATTTTCTGTAAGTATGCGATGTGGACGTGACGTCATTCGTTCCAGTATTTTTCTCTGTACGTGACGTCATGAGACGTGAGGCTGCGATCGGCTTTATGAGCTAATCACACTGCTACAATGTCTGTCGGTGGTTACAGCCATCTTTGTGTACATGTGGTAACCATAGGAACGATCTCTTAAAGGCACAGGCACTACTTAACGCGTGCTACCGCTACACACCATTTTTTTTTCTATTTTCTTTTACAATTTAACTCATTATTGTTGTTTTACCATATTAAAGTAGAACTCAAGCATTTTTGATCATTTTGTTAGTTTGTCTAATCAATTGCAAGTCGATTTCTATGAGGGCTCTAGTGACTAGTTTAAAATAAGTCAGCACAAAACATTGATGCCATAAATAAATAAATATAGTGCAGGGATTCAGATTTGACCAAGTTTCATAATTTCTCATGAAAGATTTTTCTGCTTTGTTTATTGACAATGACAAGACACATGAATCAACATTTTGGTACATTCACCATGTCTCATCAGGACAGAAAACCAGAATCTTATTATTATTTCTGACGCTGATAATCAAATATCATCAATACTGACTTTATTAGGAGACCATCTATTTTATGGGTTGTATTCTGTAGCTTTGGTTGCATGTAATTGCAGACACTTTGAGGAATATCAACAATAGATACAGCAGTGCACTGTCACCTAGTGAGATGGACTGAAGACTGTAGGAGTGAATTCCCTTTACTGTGTGTGTGATTTTTCCTTTAAGCTAGCATCGCCTCCAGCAGTATATCTGAAGTGTCAAAAATACCATGCATACACAACAGGAGCCTCGGTTACAACGAGCAATGTCGTGTCCTCCAAGCATGGTGAAGCAAAGGCCTCGTGAAAAATAGGAAAATCATGTAACTGAGCAGTACAGCTTAGGAGGTCAATGCTTTTTACACCTTGTTCAGAAAACAAGAACGTAAAGCCACTCTGAAGGAAACCCCTGACTCTACTGACTTACTCACGTGCTTAAGTGGGATTCTCAAAGAGAGAATTGTTGAGCTCTCTTTGGAGCTCCTCATGCTTTGCCAAGCAGAGTTCATAGGACAGAAGTGGCTGGCAGACACTGATAATTCAGACACAAAGAACAATCTGTCTCGGCCTTCTATACCACACTGTAACACAGAGCGGGGACTTCTGTGTCCATAACACAGACAAAACTGAGCTGTCACTGCAGAACTTTCTCATAACAAAATATGAACACTGGGAAATGCAAAGTTATCTTTACTTATTTGCTGAGGAAGTGCATTCTTTTATTCGCAACCCCTGACCGTCATCTGATCTTTGTAGTTGTGTAATATTGTTTTTGTGCATACTTTTGTGCTTGAGTCAACACTTTTATCAACTAAGCGTAGGCTTGACAGGTGTCGTTGTTGGACATTTATTCTAACTTACAGTTGGCTCGATGCTGCAAAGAACGCAGAGGTTTCACGGCAAAACTAAAGTCTTGACATGTTGTGATGTGATGACACTCCAAATATGACCAGAGATATGAAGTGTAAACAAAAGGTGAATCCACACTTCTTGTTATATCTGGGGTGGAAACACAGCCTCAGGCTATAGGGGCAACACCAATACATTCATTATTTGAACTCAGGGATAATACATTTGAAATGTTACTCAACTCTATAGAAGATCTGATGCAAGTGTTTATTTTCATCGTATATTGAATTCCATCCAAAGGTGTAGTTTCCGACACCTGTGAGCACTGATTCAGTACAGAACTAGTCCAACCGGTGTGACGTGGGTGTGAACACAGGGCTCACATAGTCCATGATGGGCCGGCTCTCGGTGTTTCACTGTGTGGGTTGACTCCCGGCGGGGGCACAGTCTGGCATATTCTCCTCGGATGGCACAAGCAGGCAGCGGTTTATGATCGCGGTCATTCCCTTCCATCCGACACCAACTGGACGTTCCCGATCCCCGGAGGAGAGCAGGATCAGAGCCCCGCGCATGGTGAGGCATTCAGGGTAAAACCAGAATGGAGCGAAACGGCACAGTGGGTACGCATGGTGAGTTCAGGTTCACACCACACTCACGGACAGGACGCTGCTTAAACGTGCATTCATGTTTATAAAAGTTAAATATAAGGCACAAATGTATGTAATAATATTGAAATGGTGAAAAATATTTTAAAATCACCAGTCTGTCGTCTTGTTTTGTATTTTTGCTGCAATCGTGTGGTTTGGCGTCATATTCATCACTTGTTTCGTGTAGTTTATTCGTTTTATTTCCTTGTTTCGCCCCATTGTTTTTGTTTTTATAATTTTTGTTGACAATACAAGATCCAGTTTCACTCAGCAGCGGGAAGTAATGCAGAAACTAGAGCGTCACAGTTATTATCATTTATAATCACAATCAAAATAAGGAACAATCCCGTCGAGTTAATCGTTTCTACATGTTGTTTTTGTTTGTTTGTTTGTTTTAACAAAGGTTAAATAGAATGATCTCAATCATGGTCACGTTTTCATACATTTCATCCATGTGGTGGCGCTATATCGTACCTCACTCCCTCCGTTTTAATTCAGTTTATAGCAGAGTCAAGAATTCTATTTAAGACTTTGCGTTTGAACTCAAGATAAAAGTGCACAGTCCTGCCATATTATTCCACCTCGTGTTGCATTGTGGGAGGAGGGTAATTACTGTTTTGTCTAGTCCCAACAAGTCTGCTGAACTGGAATCTAGACCACATGCTGGCTGTGGCCTGTCCAGTGTTGTAAAATATGAAGTTATATAATCCGTTATAAAGACTAATCTCGGATGAATAGATCACCCAAAGAACAGTTTTACTTCCTGTGTGACAGGTGTAGAATTCGGACCAAAAACCACTCCAAACACAATTGTTCTAGGGTTGTTTTGAAAATGAAAGGTCAACTATGATTATTATGGTTATTATTTATGTCTTTGTTTATTAATTTCAAACATTTGATTACAGGTCTTACTTGTTATGGTCAGTTATGTTCAACTCTCCAAGGCAGAGGCTGAATTGAAACGTTGTGGTATTATAATGAGGTTAAAGCCCCCGGGATGAAAGTCATTTAGTACACGAGAAAGAAAAGAAATGCAGTCACACTCGGATTAGTTTAGATATTCCTTAACACAACCGTGGAGGAAAAATAACCAATAATCCTAATCCTCATGCGTCAGGCTCAGAGTTTACCGGTCAACTCCCAGGCTCAAAGGTAAATTACCGCTTGAATAACTTCAACGCATGTGGACCAAACTGTGTCTATAAATAGAAGAAATACAACCACAGATAATGATTTGTACTGTTATTTGCGACAAAGGTCGAAAAAAACCGCGATAAATTCTTGTGCGTCGCGCTCAGAATTTATCAATCAGCGTTCCCACTCCGAAAAACTTTTTCATTGTTGCCATATTTTATAAGTCAGGATCAAACTGTACGCAGACGTATACGGTGTGGACAGAATTTCAAATATAAATATGAAAGTGTGTGTGCACACACGCCTTCTACAGACAGAGGTTTGACTGTATAACGGAGAGCAGCGGTTCCAGGTTTTAGACCCGCCCCATGAGGGGAGTCTGTGTCTGTGTCTCCTCTTCTAGTCCCGGCAAACGGGACCTTTATTTTTTAACATTAGACGTTATCCACTATGTCTTGTTTGCATAAACGTCCTAAAAGGACGAAGTCTGAGGAGTTGGCGTTTCAGGAGAGGGTGAGGCAGATTGCGCAGGAGAACGGAAGGAGACTAGGTGAGTTTCTCCAAGAGGCGATCATGTGTGAGGGACGGAATGACGCGCGGCGTGATTCTTCCGCCAACATACACGTACACACACGCACAGTGTTGACACAAACTCACCTGAAAGCTTGAAAACATTCACGCGTCACGATCGCATGTAGCCACGCAGGATAAATGGCATTCTTGTGTTGCTGGTATTCTCCAGTATTTACAGTGTTACTGGGTGTTTTCAGTTTTTTTTTTCCTGCTCTCAGCTCTCACTGGAGTTGCCTCGGTTGCGGGGTGGGGTTGGGTTTTAAATTACCTGTCCAGTCGACGCCAGACCCGAGCAGTCATTCCACGTAAACCTTCACATTCTGCGCGTCTTCTCTCTTATCTTCACCTGCAGACCACACCTTGACCGCAGGCTTACAACACTCCATTTCTGTCATCCTCCTGAAAAAAACACACTTTCAGTCAATCTAATCAGCCATTTGAAATATTTGTTACCAAAGCTAACTCTATTCTAATGATCACTTCTTAGTGACTGTGAATGTGAATACTGCTCACCTCCTTAAGGTTGTGTGTCCATCTACATACAATTTTACTTTAAAAAGCCCATGAAATGAGTCAAAAGTCCTTTAAATAACCCTGAAGTGTTTGTCTTAAAGTTGACTTAGTTACCAATCCTTTTCTCCCGTGTTTAGGGGATCATTCTTCAACGCATAACAAGCAAGAAGTACGTAATAAGTCACTGTCACCGCCTTATTCTGCATACATTTGTTAGTACTCTGATGTCCTCTGAGTTGTTACGAGGAAAGATGTATACGTCATATTACATCAAATAGGAGACAGGGCTTCTGTCAATGTGTAGTTATCAGTTATTTACAATTTGTTTTCAATATTTATTTGCTACGGACTCCTTTCTTCTTCCTTATCTCCCCAGGATTGTCTGGTCTTCCCATGCTCTCCTAGGTTATGTTAATCCTTTTTCTTGGCTCCTGCCTCCTTGGCATCGCTGCCTATTTTGCCCTCGTCCTGCCCAAGCTTGCCTTGCGAGATGTTGTCAAATTTTACCTGTTTAACCCGGAGGTTTCTTTCTTATCCGGGCTTGCAGCTGAATCTGATTACTAGGCGTTAAAAAGGAATAGAAACTCATCCGATGCTCACAATATGTACTACAGAAGTGGAAAAGATTTTTTTTTTTATGGCCGTTCCCTTTTCTGTGGTTGCACGTGGAGTGACTGAAACAGCAAAGTAGGTTATGTGAAAAACTCGAAGGCAACAGAACAGGATGGAAAAACAGCTCATAGCCAAAGCCGGACCGAGCAGAGGCGACTCTGACGCTCCTGGGCTTCCTCCCTCCAGAGGCACATAAACGGCCTCTGTGCGTCTTTGGTGAGATCTGCTGAAAAATGTCAGTAATGTTGTGGTCCGGCCCACACTGCTGAGTTGTAGCTAAAGTAAGGATCCTCAGATGCCCTCGGAGCACTGAGTGACCGTAACTTTTACACAGCTGTCCTCTGTTCACTTTAATGGCCAACTTAGCTTTGTGTTTACTTCAATCCCACCCACACACACACACATACACAGAGAACTTGGCGGGCGATGGCCTTTGAGCTCATTGCGCCTCCAAACAGCCTATACACATGAATTATGAATCATCTCAGCAGATATCTCACACCCTCATCGGCGAGTTGCCTCAGATAAGCTGCCCGCTCCGCTCATCCGTTGTGAAATCTCTGCACTGTGCGTACAGTTCAGAGGCCGATACGGAATATCACGCAGGTGGCGTGGAACGATTTCAAATTCTGACAGGAGCGAGGATAGCTGTGCCTGGAGATCCATCGTTAAACCAACTGGGTCACATCTAGAGTGGGAGAGATGAGCATAAAAACGAAATTAAAACCTCCACCCGTCCGTTCTCTGTCATGTGTGAGGCTGGAGGAGTCAAATGCTACAATGATGCTAGTTTTAGGGACTCTTTTATTTTTATATACAACCCTCCATATTGACTCTAACTGACTGTGAATGAGTGTATTTTTAAACTTCTCTCTCTCTCTCTCTCTCTCTCTCTCTCCGCTCCCTCAGGATTGGAGGGCGATGCAGATCTGCAGTTCCTGCTGGTGGGTGGGGAGCTGGTCAAGATTCGCTCCAGGTCCTGGCAGAAGAATCGCTTCTACAAACTGGAGGAGGACTGCAAGACGTTATGGCACGAGTCGCACAAAATGTTCAGGAAACACAAGACCTGTGAGTGTCATCGTGGGCCGCGTGCGTGTCTGTGTGTGTGTGTGTGTGTGTTTGTGTTCACATTGATGAGCAGCATGGAGGATGCTCGGGCTCGCTCGTCCCCCCTCCGTTTTAATGCTCTCTCTACACACACCCTTCAGGTCCCTGGAATGGAAACAAAAGCCGCCCTCACAGATACTACAATGTGGAGAGACTCATGTAAATCCTGTGTGTTTCCGTCTGTGTGTGTGTGTGTGTGTGAGGAACAGATTGCATGCCTCTTATTTCCAGCTGTCAGTGGTGGTCCACTGTCAGGGTGCGTCCAGTGTGTCTTCTTCCACAGCTGTCAGCAGTGATCCTCTTTGCCAGCCCGGTGACGTCCGAGGTTATGCATCCGCGGTGACACATAACCTCCGACCTGTGCCCTGAACAAACACTGAAACGGAGCATCACACCTACAACTTCCACCACACGCACAACGTACACACACACACAAGTGAAGCAATGCATTGTGGGAGCAACGAATGATCATGAGGTAAACGCAGAGGGCAGGAAACACACTAGACGTCGGTGTTTCGGGGGGGGGGGGG
>OMNV01008284.1:17616-47679 GCA_900303265.1 Brotula barbata | reverse complement strand
CCACAGGTGGTAGAGGATGGAGGAGAGGAGGATGAGGAGGAGCTGAGCGGAGGAGAGGAGGCAGATCTGAGGTCCAGCTCGGGACGGGGGTCCCTGCTGACCCGGAGAGGCATCACCCTGCGAGTGCTGCTGAAGGACGGCCTGGTGGAGCCGGGAGACGGAGTGCTGTCCATACACTACCTGGTAATAGAGTACAGTGTGTTATAATTGATTATCTTTGTTAATTACTGATGAATACGAAGTTAAACCTGGAAGCAAAATGAGCCATGATCCTATTATGAAACTTTCCCTCCTCTCTCTCCCCCTACAGGGTAAGAACTTTGTGGGCGACCTATTGAATGATGGGAAAATCCGATGGGTGGAAACCGGCCAGATCTTCAACTCCCCCAGTGCCTGGGCTACACACTGTAAACGCCTGGTCAACCCGGCCAAGAAGTCGGGCTGCGGCTGGGCGTCCGTACGCTACCGGGGACAGAAGCTGGTCCAGTACAAAACCACCTGGCTGCACAAGTACCAGCCCAGTGCCGACATGGTGAGAGGAGAGGAATACGATGTCAGTGTTTGTTCAGATACCCCCTCCTGGAGCAGAGGAACACCATAAAGAAGACCACGTCCACTTTTCTACATTGACGTTAAACTGAGCCCGTTCGTAAACTGCTGCTTGTCCATAAAGACAGAAAAGTGGCTTCTGGTTTTGTTAGAGAAAAGAAAGTTAATCCTTTTGTTACTCGTCTGTCCACAGCGGAAGAGAAAAATCGTTTTTGTAGCACAACAAATGAAAACTGCTGCGCTTTGCACATCTAAAGTGTGTTAAATTGTGATGGTTTCTTTTTATTCCAGAGCTTGGTGAGCGAGGACGATGACGATGAGGATGAAGAGGAAGGGAAGACGGCTGTACAGGCAGATGAGAAGAACAAGAACAGCAAACCTGGGTTACATGGTATGACCCCCTCTCTGGCAGTAGATGGCAGTCACATGACCACACCAAATGGGGTGGATACAAAGTCAGGCATCATGGAGGATCAGCGAGGGCTCGTTTTGTTGTTTTACAGATAAAATAGCATGACATCTTTGTTACTTTTGAATAATTTACAGCGAACAGTGGTGAAGTTTTTCAATGATGGAAGGTCAACATTTCACATACCTTTGATAATAACAAGAGAATGAAGGAAACCTGTCGAGTCACAGACGAAACCTGCGGCTGTGTTTCCATGCAGGCATCGAATAAAAGAAAACCCAACAACTCTCAAAAGCATCAAAACAACGTACAAACCAACACACACGTACCTTAGTTCATGTTGGAAGAGAGCGATGTAAGCATGACGGCGTCTTCAGCGTCATCTCCCTCCTCTTCTCGCTTCTCATTTTGTTCCATCTGCTCTAAAATTGTTGAGCTAGAGAGTCGAATCCGTCTACTCGAGGACAACCACGAGGCATTTGACCCACAGAAATCTGTTATCAAGGGAGGTTGACACATTAGATAGTCAGAACTGAGAGTAGGGATCACAATAAAGGTTGTCTGGGATTCGGATCGGGTTTGGGACTCAGCTGTGGATGTCTGTGTAGCCCGCGGCCGAACCTCTAAATTTATCCTCCATGATGCCGAATGTTGCTGTGTAGGCATGTGTGGGTGACATAAGTATACGTTTTCTATTTTGTGGTTTTACAAAAGTACAAATTGGTAGGTTTCATACGCAGATGATTTGATAAAGTCATCCTCACTGTGACAGACATCATGGTTTCTCGGAAAACAGACAGGGAGCGAGTTCCTGTCAGATACTGCACCTTGGGCACCAGGGATGCTGCCAGGTATTTGCTCGTATTTTAAATGATTAATGAGTTTTTTGCGCCCGGAATGAAAGGGAGAATAATTCACTCTGACTTGTATCCTTAGAGATCCGCACACACTCGTGGAGCTGTCAGCTTTCTCAGCCATCAACAGATTCCAGCCTTTCAACGTAGCCGTGTCCAGTAACGTCCTGCTGCTCATGGTAACAAAGCAGCACACTGACAGGACGATCGCCAAAGATTGGAAGAGAAAGTTAGTAGAGACCAACTTTCACGCTTTTCTTGCTTTTCCCAGGATTTCCACTGTCACCTGACGTCCAGTGAGGTGGTGGGATACCTCGGGGGACGATGGGACACCAACTCACAGCGTGCGTGTTGTGGCACTGTGAGACAGATGATGATGTTAGACGGGAAATGAGACAGCAAACAAACGCATTTGACAATAAGAAAGACTAACTTTAACACCATCTTTGTCCTCGTGACGTTTCAGTGCTGACGGTCTTGAGGGCCTTCCCCTGTCGAACCCGACTGGCAGACAGAGAATCTGCATCTGCGGTTGAGGAAGAGGTAAGACGCGGACAATGAGGACAAAAAATTAGATCGAGCGTAATTCCCCTTTAAAGAATATAAAGAGGAATTACACAATCAAATTTTTTTCAGAATCTTTTCCCATGCATCAGGACAGATCAGACCATACTTGCGTCATTCTGTCCCTGTTGTGCTGTGTTTTGCCTTAAACGCCTAGTAATACTTTCAACAATCGCAGAATGTAAACTTTATTTTAGTGTGGCTCCAGTAAGTCGCATTCCTGGAACATCACAAGTTCAAGTGTTTTGTTACAGATTTTCAGCCTGGGTAAGGAGTATTTTCATAGCCACCCCATGACTCAACTGTCCTGGGATTCAGTTAGAACAATTTGAAGTGGGAATCTGGCGTTTAATATCTACACACCAATAGAAGGGAACATTAATAGGGAAAATATTTTTATTTTGCCTAAGAACTAAAATACAAAACTGTTAATAACTTCATACTTTGTAGCTACAGTTCATCCACCATGGAGGTTTTGCTCCATTGGTTGGTTTGTCAGCAGAATTACTCAAAATCATCTGACGCAATTTAGATGAATCCTGGTAGAATTGAATTTTGGTGCTTCCTTAGCAGCGTGATGTAATTTTCCAGACCCTTCTCCAGCTGTGTTATCATCAGTGGATTACATTTAGCGAACTTTTTCCAAACATGCTTCCTTTCACAGCCCACAGCTTTTTAACTCAGGCTGCACTGCACGGACACTACCACTAGGTGGCATGTGTGTGAGTGTATTACAAGTCACAGTCACGAGTATCTCTCTTAAGTTATGGCCCAGCTTTTATCAGATCTGATTCAGAGAACAGTACAGCGAACACACACTCACAACATTGGGGGATTGTGTGTTTTGTTTGTAATGCTTTTGTCAATTTATTTGTAACTAATATTATTATGTATTGTCATTAATGTGGTTTATTTTAGTTTCCTCAGTAGTTGGGATGGATTGATGTAGCTGAGTTAATTATTTTGTATACACCTGAGGCAGAACAAACTTATGTCTATACATTTTGACACCAGTCTACCTTATGTTCCAGATCTGTCAGAACCTGTTCATGCGAGGGCTGTCGTTGGTGGGCTGGTACCACAGTCACCCTCGAGGTCCCGCCCTGCCCTCTCTCCAGGACATTGACTCCCAGATGGATCACCAGCTGAGGCTGCAAGGTTCAAACAACGGCTTCCAGCCCTGTTTGGGGATCATCTGTGGTCAGTGCCTCATTTAAACCTTAGGACTGGAGTCAGCAGACTTGGTCTTGACAAGCATGCGAATCAAAATGAGGCCACAGTTCACCGATCTGCACAGGGAAACGTTTTTGTCTGTCAGTAGCTGTTGATAGAGTGCAAACATTTTTTTCAGAATTCAGTTCAGAGATCAGTAAAATGTTACAACTGAGGCGTCCTCGTATTATGATCAGACTCAATATGTGTGCATCCAAAATCTCTTTTCAGGCCCATATTATCACGGCAATCAAGGTGTGGCTTCCACAATAACACCGTTCTGGGTGGTGCCTCCACCTGAGGTGATGCTCCGTCAGCTCTCTGCGTTCAATGTAGACTTTAGTGCTCCCGTTTCTACCAGACCTGTGCATCAACATCATTTCTCTTTCAACAGCAACGACCCAATGACTATGGTATCCCGGTGGCTGTGGAGGTCACCTACGTACAGGACAACTTCCTCACCAGCGATGTCCTTAATGAGATGGTACTGATACTTTACAGTTATATTCTCACGAGCAAAGTCCTTTTTTTCTGGGTTGTGTAAATAGAATTTGGCTTTCTTGTTCCACATAGATGCTGCTGGTTGACTACTACAGGTCAGCCCCAGACCTGGTCCACTTCAACCAGTACTGGTGTCCTGATACCACCATGATGGACAAGATCAAGGTAGGAGAGCGTAAACATGGAGACAGTCGATGTGTTTTTGCTAGCAGATGGCTGCACTGTGTGTTGACCCTTCCCTCTGTATTCTCTCTCAGGGCTCTCTGAGCTGCCATGCTCCCAAGGACCAAGCCTACTCTCAGATCTTGGAGCACGTCTACAGCCAGCTGAGCAGCATACACTGAGTGGATCAGTGCACGTGTGTGGCTGCCCTTCGTCTGTTCCATTTGGTATGCATCGGTGCAGCTCTGGCACGATGGCATTTAGAATCAAACCTCCTTGAAGACATAGATGCCTTTAACACGATCACGTTCGAGTGACATTTTGCATTAGTACAATGTTATGATGGGTAAAAAACAGACCACAGTGACTTGACAGCATTAATACTCAAACCATTCGCCACGGAAGCGTAGAGTGTCCAAGCTAAGCTGAAAGAATCTGAAAAAGCTGTTTTAGTGTCAAAATGTTTTCTGCTGTAAATCTGAGTGAGGAAGGGAACAGATTGTCGTCAATTCAAGCACTGGCACGTCCAGATCGAATCTGTAAATCTCCGTTCCACAAAGGGTTTGTAGGGCAGTTGTCCTTGAGGTCCATTGCACAAGAGAAATTTACATACAAAGCGCATCTCTTCCACTGAAATACCTGTAGCTTGCATATCACACAAAACCTAAAAATAAAAATCTACAGTCCACATTAAAACAGTAACAGTAAGTAACAGATGTATTTTCAGATTTATTTGGCTTTGATGGACATCTGGTTTTTGTCTAATTGATCTTATTTTCAAAAGGTGTCCTTGCCAGAAATATACTCTATGAAATTAATTTACTTAATGCCAGTGCATTCCAACTCTCGGGAATCAGGATCAGAGAAGGCTAATGAATGTGAAATAAGGATTTAAGGACACTAAATACAGAACCTATGAAAAGTATCCAACTTGTGGAAGTTTCCAGCCACATTTTATTGTCTTAATAATGTGAATTACAGTGGACTTAAAAGGCTTTTTGAGAGCGAGCAACAGAAAAACACTTCAAGTGAAAACAGATCTCTGCACGAAAGCACTAAATAATTGTTGATGCACCTTTCGACAGCAAATACATCGTTGGTTGGTACACTCCACGTTTTTGCTCTTCATCTCCGCACTGGAGAGTGAATACACCTTTACGCATTCAATTGGTGTTTTATAAGTTAAAACTCATTTAGACCAATAAGCGGAGATGTTTTCGCTTGACATTGAGTTTTTCTGTTGATCAGTGTCAAAAGAAAAAGCCAAATTTGAATCCCCTGTAATTCAAAATTATAAAACAATAAAATAAGGCAACTTGCAAGTGGTTGAATAGTTTTCCGAGGGGCTTTAGATTTATGAAGCAGAAATCTGGAGACTGTTCGTGTGCGTACATCCACACTGGCCTCTTACCTCTTAAACATGGACCTATGTGCCTATCAGTCCAGTATTGTTCTGTAAGCAGATCTTGACAGATATGCACAGTGTAAAATTTATGTGTAGCAATTGCCTTTATGGACTAAAGCAACAGGGCAAAGTTTGTCAACGAGCTGTACAAAATGTGCGTTAGTAAAGTGTGTACAGCTCTTTGTGTCAGGTTTGACCTCAAATTTTACTCCACTTCACATTTTAAGATTTTTTGCAATGTAGTGAGTCCACTGTTTCAAACGATGCTTTTTCAAAAACATTTACTAGTCTAATGTACCAAGTGTGTGTATGTGTGTGCGTGTGTGTTGTGAATGTGCCCCTCCACTGTCCACCTGACGGATGTCACGGTGAGGACAGAAATCTGCTTCCTCTTTACCTGTACTGTATTTATTATGTGTGGATTGTGTGACATACATGTATGAAAACAGAGCAATGCCTTAAGCCTGCTGACTGATCATCCACTAAATATTAAAATATACACACTGGAACATCACCGTCTGCTCATGGCTGACATTATTCTTTGAAAAATAATTGTATTACACGTTACAGTGTTCCTGGTTTCTTTATATTTATTGTAAGAAGGGGAAAGTCAAAGACAAGAAAGAAGCAAGTACAAATAGTTGGATAATAAATGACAAAATATAGGGGTTAAATTCTGTACTCATACCAAGGATAAAAGGCAACTTAAAACTAAGACATACATTTATAGGCCTACATGCAAAGATTAATTTGAAATATTTTAAGGTTTGGTATATAAAAAAAAAAAAAAATAATAATACTATAGAGAGCCTGGATGATTGAATGCCGTTTAAAAGAGCACTTAAGACTGTTTAAACATAATACATAGCCCTTTAAAAACGGAACATTTTTCTGAACATGGATTAAACCCTACGTAGTTTCCACTGGTGTCCACTGTAGTGTCATAAATGTGGTAATGCATTAAAATCCTAACACAGGAAAGTGCCAATGGCTAAGAAAACGTAGAAAAAAAATTCTTGACCACGCGATAAGTAGCTAGGTTAATTTGGCTGCTGTAAATTTCCCTCCATTTTTTCCCCCAAAGGCACTAAAATGAAGCTAGCAAAGACATTGAGTTAACCGATCCGGACAGCACCAAATGTGGGCTCGTGTTCAACATTCCCCTGAACCTGACAATAAAAATGAAATGTAGTAATATCAGACATGTAAACGTATCGAAAGGGTCAAGGCTGGGAGTGGGGGAAGGTGTTTGGCAGTGTGGAGTGATAGACACCATGATGGAGGAGAAGAAAGCAAATAGTGTGGCGGTACAGTAGCAGGTACGCTTCAAGAACTGATGGAGCACAGGTTTGTCATTATGTTCCTAATAAAAAAATTAAAAAAAAACAATTTAAACCAGCTGAAGTGAAGATCTCACGTTTTGCCAGGATTCATGAGTTATGCAAAGCTCTCTAAATTTATCTTAATGGGAAGAGCTTTGGTAGTGTTGTTCTATTTCCCTTTTTCTTTTTCCCTCATTCGGTGTACATTAGTCAATCATCCATCAGTGGCTAATAAACAACAAGAACCAGTCTTGTCTAAATAGTGGAGCCCAGCTTGTATATAAGGAAGTGCATGTTATCAGCCAGTATTTGCCTACTGCAGATTAATCAGTACTTTCAACACGGGCTACACTTTATAATGTAATCTTGCTTCATTTTTGTTTTATTTCTAATTTACGCTCTCTGAATGCTGGGAGAGGCTCCAGCCCCCTGTGCTGCCATGAGGGTGTACAAAAATGCATTGGATATTTTAACAAATGAATTTCCAGTACATTTGTGTATATTACCATTAGAAATCTAATACTTGTCATTTAATATTAAATCATTTTGATTGATAACTCTATTTACGAACTGTAAAATATCCCGTCTCAGAAATGTGGTTCTCCCTTGACCAAGAGTGAGTCACTTTTGAATATTTACAATTAAAAATCCAGTATTGATCAGGTTTGACTAAATAGGCAGGAAATAAAGAACATCTGTTTACACCTGCTCCTTGTTCCTACTATCAAAATTTGTGCATTACTCAGAATCATGTCAGATTACTGCACAGCAGAGGATCACATTCTGTAAGCTAAAGGGAAAGAAGGAAACGGATCACGAAGTGTATGAGAGCAGGACGCTGCCAGCAGCGCCATCTATTCAGGCACAGCTCAGAGTAAACAGAGTGTCAAAAGGAGCAATGTGAGAGACTTAAAATGCGAACACAAACGGGCCCAAAGGAAAGCAAATATATGGCTATATTACAGACTATTTACCGTCATAGTTCTACTAGAAATGTGTTTGACTTTTTGGCTCTGACTCCTGTATTCAACAGACAAGCAGGCAGACGCTAAATGATGAAATCATTCAGGACTAACTACGACAACACATGCGTACAAAGGCAAGTGGATCAAGGTGCAACATTTGCATTTAACTTTGGGTTGGTGTGTCGTGGTGGAGTAAGTCTGCCTCTCTCACACAAACACACATCAATCTCATTTGAAGACCAAGGTGCAATTACGTTTTTTCACATATTCACGACGCAGTGCTACTCTTAACTACTGTACAAAGTTGAGCTAACTGAAATCCAATACTGAAACAAAACATGTCGATGAAGATTCTGAGTCATCCAGGTAATGGTTATCCAAGGAGGGTTCTGGGTTATTGAGGTCATTAATTAATGATCTTGACAACAACCCCACAGAGGTTAAATACCTGAGACTGCCCGCCAGTCAGTTAGAGCTGAAAAAACCCCTGGGATGAGAGGCGAAGCGTCTTCAAGTATCTTCGACCAAGTCCAGTTGCCATCAATTCAACCCTCCATGGTGAAACGAAACATGGAAGCCACTGCATTGGGACCTGAAGCATCATCACAACAGTGAAGCCACTAAAATTGGCTAAACCTAAAAACTCCCCAAATCACACATACAACGTCTGCTCACGTGTCTCATTAAAAACGCAAATGTTCTATTTTCCAGGTGCATGTCTAAAAATGTGCAGTTCACTAAAGTGTAATTCTTAACCAGGCCAGCAGGTGGCATCATCAGTTGAGCGTCAGTCCTTCCGTGACAATGAAAACCCAGATATGAGATGAGAAACATTTTCAGTCAAGTTAAACATGACATTCACTAAATCTGCTCTGAGTTGATAAAAATGTTTTGCGACCACAGTCATAACCTGATTTCTTGTATTCAAATTCGCTTTTCTATATCAATTATTTGTGGTTAGAGAAAAAAATATTGCTTATAAAGGTTGAGTGTACAACTTTCAGTCCTCTAAAAATGTGCCGGGATGTCAGATTTTTGAGTCCGACTCAGTTGAGGCCCTTTTACCTTCGACTGGAATGGGTTGATATTGTTTTGTTTTCTGATCTGGAATGTGAAAGGTGAACATCTTCCGAACGTCCAGAACTCCGGATGACAGGAAGCGCTCGTCTGTGATGATGAAGCTGGAGCTGAAGGTGAAAATGAGTTTCTGCAAACCATCCCTTGGCTTCAACTTTCCTCCCTCCCTGCTAATTCCCTCACTCCTCCTTTCCCGCAGTCTCTCTCCTCTTAGCGCTCTCTCTTTACATTAGTGTGGCAACGGAACAAGAACCTCAACATAGTTGAGAGGGAAGAATCCCGATTGGCCGTTCAGCATTCCCTCATACCAGTTCTCGTCGATCTGATTGGTCAGCGTGATGATGTCGCCCTCGCGGAAGCCTAACTCGCCCTCGTTCTCAGGCTCGAAATCATACAGGGCCTTACAGCTCGGCTGCTCTGGTGCTGAGGAAACAGACAGAGGGTAGAGGGACATTAGCTGAAACGCCATCCGTTCCTGATGCTGGCATACACAACACACTGTCACCCTGCACACGTAAGCATGCACCGTATACATTAATCATGTCATGCATGTTTATGTTAATGAGTGATGCAGTCAGATCACACAGCAATGAGTCCATCTGGAATCCTGGGAATGTTCAATCTTTCCCCAATGTTAACCTGACCAAAAACACGTCATCACACACAGAGTTTCTTTCATCCCCCGCCCTCCCCTTTCTGTGTGACCTCACATAGATCAACAAAGCAGAGTAGGGCTCCATGTACAGACAAACCAGGCTTTTTGTCTCCTAACAATTTCCTCATTGTATCGGGTTTACACCACACTGCTGGGAAGGCCTGAGACAGGGAAGGCTTTGCTCACTTACTGTGTTTCACTAAATTATGTATTCACTTACAGTGAGCAGACAAAATTATGTCAACAATAAGCTCAATGCCAAGTGGTGGTATTTTAGCCATATAAAGAATTTGGAGGTTAGTATATTCAAGTAAATTGCACGATAAATGATAAACAAATTGAGCTTGAAATAGGCTTTATAGCCAGTCACCAAATTTTATTTGCATAGAGAGCGGTCACAAAAATATGACGTGGTTAAAATGCAAAAACACAGTGCGGAGGTAGAAGTTACCAATAAACTTATGTTGGGAATAGACGTGTTAAGGAGATAAAGTAGTTTAAAGAAACACAATTTTCTCTTCATTAGAATGCAAATATAGGCTGTGTGGAGCTCCAAACTCAAATCAGATCATCTACTCTCATTCCACAGTGGAAAAAAATTATGTGTTTACAGTTTCGAATGATGCAAACTAAATCTATAGCAGTGTTTAGATTTGAACGTAAAGAAACGTCAACACTTCCTGCCTGATAATTCAACATAAAATTGCAGTAATTTGACATTCTAATGGCTGCTGCAATTGATTCAAAGCTTAAGCGCATAAACACACACGTAATCAATTCAAATTAAATCCAAAGAACAGAAAGACTGTTAAAGTATTTATTCAAGATAAAGAGGATGCACCCAGGATTTCAGGAGCCGTTGAATCAACAGTACTTAGAGAGCCGTTAAGAACTTTTGGGATGTTAGTGGTGCAGTTTCCCGCGGAAACACAACCACATTAATGTTGTTAACTGTACAGCCTGAACCAGCAATTATTTGTTGAACACAACCAATTCTACTTCCTACACTTCACACCAAATGTTGTGCAAGCACACTGGATCATTTGAGAACGACAAAAACGTTACAAAAAAAAAGAGAGAAAGAGGCCCACACACAATCTATGACTCACACAAGCTGGGCTTCCGAAAGGATAATCTGGCAAAAGAAGAAGGAAAAGACGCCTCTACTGTGTCACAGGAAAGAGGAACAAGGTTAGCTGGAGAAGAGGAAATCAGATGACACAGCGGGAAACACCCCCTTACCCCAACCCCAACCTCAACCCCCACCCCTGAAAAGAAAACAGACTTTCTCTCTTCCTCACACATGTTGACTCGCATGGGCAACTACTGATTACATTTGACTGTAAAATATTTGCTGCATTTGGCTTTGAGGATGACAATTTAACCAGAAATGTATATAATGTAATGTTAACCAAATAATATATGTATATGTGATGTTATTTGCACATGTATTTTACAAAGGACAGTTCAGAGACAGAGAGGAAATGTGTGGACTATACAATGACCTGCACCTTAACCACTGAACCACCAACAGCTCCTCCTCTTTTAAACACAACCCATACATTAAACGCTTCACTGCGAGTCCCTTCATGAGGAAAAGATCAAATATTGATGTACGTAATCTACACAATTCAGCCTCTGCTGAAGACCAGTGCCTCTTACCAGAGCTGCGTGACGGTGGAGGGCCAACAGATGAAGTTGTGTAGCCACCATTTGAGTGGTTGTTGTCTCCGTAGTCAAAGATGGGTTTAGGCTTGGGCGTGTACTCACGTCTTGGTCGAGACTGCGCATCAGTCATCCTAGCCAAAGGGGTTATTTCATATTACATTAAAAAGCTCAATATCATATCTGCGAGTCAGATTTGCAATTGTAGGCAGAAAGCTGTAGAGATGCACATAATATTTCTCCGTGTGTAAGGAGGATTCACAAGTGTACCTGTCTCTGAGTTTGTCAGAAAGTTCATCTAGAACCTGTACAGCCTGTCTGTGGTACTGCAGCTGGGACTCTACCAGAGAGGAGAGCTGGCTCACCTGCTCTATCTGTAAGGAAAAGAGACACACACACACACACACACACACAGACACAATTGTTAATATGCTGTGCTTCAGTTTCTGTATGACTCATAGAGGTAGATAAACATTTTCAGACTCTGGGTGATAAATAACCTGACATTGTTTATTCAACACTGCCAGTTCAACAATGAGCGTATACTGTACAACCCATAATAACGTGAATCATTGCATTGTCATTGTTATTATACATTTGGAACATTGGCATTTAATTCTTTTTCAAATGTATCTTAACAGTGACATAAAGAGACGGGATTGAAACTGCAAATACTAACAGGAAATATAAGACAGATAGACTTCCCCCAGTTACCTCTGACCACCACCTCAACACCAACCTGCCCTTGATACTGAAACTAACCTGAGCTGCTGTCCAGCATAGTGGCATTAGATTATTTCTTGGTGTTGCCATACTGAAAATTTACTGTTTTCAAACTTTTTTACTCCCTGTAGAATTTGACATCACTGCTTCACTGTGAGGTTTGCTTTTTAATACATATACCAACAGTTGTGTGACATATTTATCTGCAGGTATGTCTTTTATTATGCTGGGTGTGTTTGAGGCGTGTGTGGTGTGTGTTGTGTGTTTCAGGATCTACTCTCGGAAAGAGTGTTTGCACTGCACTGTTGAACTGTGACTTAGTCATGCTCTACAATCAAGCAATCAGTGAAGTGTATGACGTCAATGGAAAACAATCAATATGCGTGTATGTATATATGTCTTTATATACTGTATGATATCTATATATGTATCGTATGTATATGAGAATTGTAGATCTCGTGTATAATTTAAATGTCACCATGAGTCCTGAATCAACAACAAAAAGCACATCTGAGGCATGTATGTGTGTACCTCCTCGTGTTAACGTAGCTAAATGCAGCTTTAAAGTTTGGGGCTTACACAACTCATTGACTTCCTATGTTTATGTTCATACACGCAGTTCTACACACAGAAGACCAGTAACCGCGGTGGGCAGAGTTATGTTCAAGTTGTGAAGTCTTTGCATGCGCCTTAAAACATACATTATACTGTTAAGCAATATAAGCAATATAATAAACCTATTTTTTCAATTATCTGTAACTGGTTAATTTATGTATGTTCTACATGATCGTAAAATTTCACAAAATCTGCTGATGTGTATTTTATATTCATGTAACCTGACTGTAAACCTTTTTTTCTGGGTTTCATAAGACTTTTCCCCTCTTCCTCCTTTTTCCCTCTGTCCCCCATCCATCAAGACATTTAACCTGTCAAAATGCAGAATTTGGAAATATAAAGCACTATAATATCTATCCACACCTTGACATCACTAAATTTTGAATATTCGTATTACTAAAACATCTGAAACCAAGGAAAAATCAGTTGATCCTCACATCAGTCTCCAGCAGGTTGTACATGCTGGTCTCTGCAACCTCCTTCGACTCATGAAACTTTTCCAATGCCTGTCGAACCTCCTCGTCTGGGATCTTTCCTTGACGCTTTTTCTTGTAGTCATAGTCCAGGCGCCGGCCTTCCAGCTTCTTTAAGTGGTGCTGAGGAGGAGCAATATGCACTTTTTAACATGTGCAAGTAATATCTTATCATCGACTCCTGTATCTATTCTGCATCTGCTGATAGCAGATCATAGAGGACTGTCAACTCTAATAATCCTTGAGATGCCATTTCTGTATTAGGGGGATTAACGGCCGGTTTGAATCAGTCTATTCATATCAGATCAGAGTGTGTTTGGGTGGCCCATACCTGTATCTCTCTGAGGTCCTTGTCACAGAGGCCTTGCAACGGATCAATGAAGTTCTGTTTGACGTCAATGTCAAGAGAGTCTTTGACCTCTGCCAGTCTCTTCATGGACTCGCCTACATCTACTAGTGCTCCACCTGAACCACACAAAATACACATTAGTACTGACCAGCACAGGAATAGCAACCACAAAGCCAACACAACACATTCCTCAGCAAAGAAGTAACTGTTCAGTCAGCATGATATTAGAACAGAAATTTAAAAAGCTTTTTTTTTTTACAATATCATGACAATACCACAATTGATATAACGTAATATAGGCAGAACATTTCCCTTCCATGTTGAGTTCTATTGTTATGTATCACCAAGACATTTGTTGTTCTCTTAATTGCCACACATTTCAGTTGGACAGAAAAAAGGACTGTTTAGTCTATAAACAATAAATTCTATTTCTGGTGTACAGGAACGGTGAGTGCAGTGTAAGCTATCCTAAAAGAAACAAATGGTATCATATAACTACTGATTTCTCTTTCAAGTGTCAAGTTCCAGTTATCCACTGCGTGCTGTATTTATCAAGTTTACATATTAGGCAACTCATAAAATAGGTATATCACTTATACCACCATGATTCAAACAATAGAAAATTTAACAGCTAACAGCTAAGCTAACATAAGGGCCAAATATGTATAATATGTTAAGTAATTAATGTCTGGGGTACTGCAGCAGTGCCACTAGACGGCTGTACCAGCATGCACCCATTGAGACATTGTGCGGGTCTATTAATTGTCCATCATCTACAATACACCCACAAACCAACAACATACCAAAGTTAGTCTCCTCTCCCAGTTCCCTCCCATACTTGGTCATACACTCCCCCAGCAGCCCCTCTGCTTGAGGGTAGCCGGGGTTCTTCACCTGCCCACGGATCTTAGACATAGTGTTCAGCATGGACAGCTTGGCCCGTGAGGCTGAGGAGGGCAGAAAAGCTAGTTAAAAATTCAGCAAATACAATGTTTTCCTTGTGATGATGAGTGTCAAACCACAGTACAAACATACAAATTGAAACTCAAAAATGAAAACACATCATCTCACCTGGGTTGGGCTGAAGGTACTCTGACGTTTTGGAGATGACGTCCACTACAGCTTTACTGGTCACATCTACTTTCTACAGAACACAGTATGCACATGGACATGACAGGTGTGACATGGAGCTAGTACAGTAAATCCCTTTTGTGACATCACCCCAAAAACAAGTCCTCAAAGGTTTTTAAAGAAACCTGAACATGCCGAAGCAAAACATGATATACAACAATCAACAATGATCTCACAGAGAGATAGCAGGTTGTATACCGTGTGTAAAACTGAGCACACTGCTTTGACCAGAGACATTTCTCTATTAGGAACACTGAAAGACTCTTACCCGTTCCAAGTCTCTGAAGTCATCATCTAGTTTTGTTCCTTCTGCACCTCCAACTTTCTCACTTACCATCTAGAGGGAGAGAGCAGAGATACAATGACACTGCTCTTACGGTCTTAATTTGGGCAGCAATCTCATTTACACACACTTGCCCTGTAAAGATTCAGCGTACACCCAGGTGCTCACAAGATCCATTTCGTGCACGCCATACTAGTCACTCTGTGTTGCACAAATCTACCATTACCCTAACTTCCCTTCTTTAACTTTATGCTACTTGCATAAAAAGTGAGATCACCTATGTGTTTCAGCTTTGGCAAAAACTGAATTTTACAGTTCAAGGATTGTTTTTTTTTAAAGCATACAACTCTGTAGTAAAAAGCATTGCGCAATCACAATGGTGTTACGCAATCCCTTTTTCTGTAGTGGATAAAAAAAAAAAATGTTGGACCGGTTTGATTCAGCTCCTTCTGTGATCCCTTTCTAGGGGCGTAATTTCAGTTAAGAAAATATTTCCCAAAGAATAAGACACTAAATGTGTTAACTGAAAGCATATGCCTTTCCATGAGAAATCACTCTGCATGTTCATGGGCCATGAAATAAACTGTTGTCACTTTTCTTTAAGGGTTGTGTTTACACATATAGCCAACACCTTAAATTCTTATTTAAGTTTCTGCTGGCTCTCCAGAAACACATCTGTGGAATTGCTGATGTGGCATCATGATAAGGTCGTATCCATACGCAATTACGACAATGAAGCCAGCATATGCTGATTGTGAGCCCCAAGTCTAGGTTGTGAAATTATACATAGATTCTACAACTAAATCATCTACTAAAATAATCTGAATAAGCCACCTCAGCTGGCGGACGGTCCCTCAAACTTCAATTAAGGTACTCACTATGCGAAGAGCAGAATCCTATTAATTCCAAACATGAATATGTCTTATTACATTTTGATCAGTGGCAGTACAGACAACAATAATAGTTTGATGGTAAATCCAAAAATAGACAGATGGCTGACAAGGGATTTTCTATTTGCACTTGTCAGGGTAACATTAGACACAACAGTTAGTCCTGCAATTCAATTCTGGAAAAGCAGCAATTAACAGTTTTGCTGAACGTTATGTTATCTTCACATTATAATGGTGAATCTGTGTTGTGTCTGGAAATGACATGACCTTGGGGGATTCATGGCAAAAGTAAAGCTCACAGCTCTTCTCAGCATTTGCTGCCACACCTCCAAAAAAGAAGACTTAGCTTGACTTGAGACTTTGGGCAAAGTGCATGATTGAAACACCTTTACATGGTGGTGTTTTACTATTTAGTGAGAATCCATACTTGAAAATGGTTGTTATTTCTGAGCCATTAACGCAGAAAATTATCTGTTGGAGGCATCTATTAACCAACAGGTATTGTTGCTCTACATCTCATCTTCTGCTACTGAAAGTATCAACTTATCGACTTAGTTCCTTTAGTTACTTTCATCAACAAATATATATAAACACAAACGTCACAGTGGGATCAGGCTCAAAATTGACAATGGGCAAGACATCTATTTCAGGCTACGCTTACGTGTCTGAAATTCAGGAGGATGAGAGGCCTGCCAAAAATTAAATGTGTGACAAAATATGAAACAAGTCTAATATAGATACATTGCTTCCTAATGTAACATTAGACATTTGTTTGGCACGGAAGGTGGGGAAAAATGCACAATTTCCATTCTATTATTTCTCCGTCACACCCAAACAGAAATGAGGACATCATTTCTCATTTGCAGTGCAGCGAGAAACAGAAAAAAAGAATGTATGTACGGAAGAAATGCAAATGTTGTGCTTTTCTGCCGTGAGAGAAATTAGTCACATCATAGTTGTGATGATTCTGGGACATGAATAACTAGATCAAAACAGGTCCAAGTTCAAGGTCAAGAGTGAGATGTGGCAATTTCCAGAGGATATGACACTGAAGTGAAGATGTGATGTTGATTTTGCTATAACTTAAATTATAGAGATCACGTTGACATATCATTCGTCACTAGAGCGCCTCGGTTCTGCAGCACCTGACCTGTGTTGCCTACTGCTTCATCCACTGATACCAATGTTTTGGTTTTCTGTCACACTTTATATAATTACCATGCAGCTCAATGAGATTGACATTTAATTGGATAACATCACCTGTCGTTTCCTGGGTGATATCTGCTGACCAGATATTGTGATAGAAATATATCGATATTGAGAAAAGTCCTCATGATTATTGTGCTATTGTTTTTTTTCCATAGTGCCCAGGCCTAGTAAGTACATGTGGTAATTATGAATGCTTCAGATTTACTGTGGTCCTCTTTCAGAATACATATGTATTAAAGTTTTTCCTTTATATCGCCTAGTTTTATCAAATCAGGTTGGGATACTTCTGCTAAAAAATAAACAAAATAAGCCAATGCTGTGGAAACTGGAGCACACAGGGCGATAAAAACATACCTACTACATTAAGCAAATTTGAAACTTTGAGATTCACCCGACCTGCAACTGATCTAACCTGGAACTGAATACTGTGTCTAAAATTGTTACCTCCACTCAGTAAAACATCCAATTCACCATCAAACTAAGAACATTTATGTGTAATTTTATCAGTGTGTGTTTACATGTGTCCTAAAGCTATGTCCTTTGATTTAACTGTCAGGTTCAAGCTTTGCTATGCAAGGAAATTTTATGGAGGCCGAGACTGTAAAAAAGAATAACAAGCATGTGTGAGCACAGGGCAAAGATATCTATCCCATGGCCAACTTCCTGCATGCCTAAAGCATAGACAATCTAAGCCATGTACAGCAGTGATCTATAAAAACTAATTCCGGTTATTAGGCCAGGCTGTTGTTTGCCCAGAGAACAGCACCGAGGTAGGAAAGAGTGAGCAGAGGTGTCCTGCAGATGGGACATAGTGTTTTTTCAAGCGTGTCAACTATTATTGACTCTCATGGTGTGTTGGCAAGAGCAGCAACTGCAATGCAGTCAAATAAAGAGAAGGCACACATTGTCCATTCCCTTCTCTGCAACATTCCATAATCCACATCATAACATACTGTATTTTTCACAAGTGTCAGTACCAGAAGGTCCAAAATGTCAGACCCTCTCACTTGTTTTCCTTCTTACCACCAAACCAAGAGGGATCTGTGTCTGTTCCTGACAGGAAGCTGGGGCAGCAACCAAATGTCTTTCCTGCTTAGATCAGCAGAGATGCGAAGAAAAATACTCTAAAAGTCTTCTCTATCGTGCACGCCCATGTCTGAAGGGGGCCTTAGCAGAAATTAAAAACATTCACATCGAGGTTCGCACACTTTCTCTATCGTTAAATCCCATCCAGTGACTTTCACATTCCTCGAAGAGCAGCGAACTTTCAGACTCAGTTGTGGTTGGTTCAACTTGCCCTACATACTACCGAGCTGAGCTAGCACGACGAACAAAACATGAACACAGCTGGAAATGGGTAACTGGGTCGCTACCGATTGGAAGGAAATACTGAAATCCAAACTACAAGTTGCACTGTAAAGCTGACCAAATAGTAAACGCTTGAGACGTGTGCACGTATTTCCAAATATATCCCGTTTTCTACGCGAAATTCGTTTGTATTACACATTTCCCTGTATTTTCGCTCGACTCTGGGAAACCTGACTCACCCAGAAAACCTAAACAGCTTCAGCTAAAGTATACACCACGTCATGTGTCGTTGCTGAGCTAAACTAATGCTTAGTTCACTGGAAAAGACACATAAATGAAATGCACATAAACATTACAATCTGCTTCAGCATTCCTTCGCTGTTCCTATAGACAATCATTGAGCTAACTTGAACATTTCCGAAGATATACATGCTTAAAAACTGTAGCAGCTGGAGAGCAACACACTGTGTGCAGTAAATACAATACCCACATTACAATAGTGTTGTTTTCCTTAACGAATATTGTCAATTCAAACAGATAAAGTATGTTTTAAAGATTACTTCTATCATGAAACATCTCCAGAATGCTAAAAATGTTATCTAGCATTGCACCGTTAGCTAACATAGCTAAATAAGGCTAGCTGCTAACGTTAGATGCTAAAAGAAAAGTTTTGCAAACCTGGCTGGCTTTATAAAACTGCTTCTTCAAGCCCGCTACAGACATCTTGAAACACGACTTTCTTAATCTTCCAACAGAGGCGTAAATTGGTCAGACGAAACAAAAACGGTGTGTTAACGATATAGTTTCTTAAAAGGGACCAGTGCAAAAATGTTTGGGAAGAATCATAGGACTACACTGCCGTCACTCCGAGTCGGGACACGCCAACTGACCACGTCCACGTCGAGGATGAACCCAGCTATCTCAACTGCTAAAAGTGCGAAATAAGAAAAACAATAAAAAAAAAAACCGATTAGCCTGCTAAAACCGAAGCTAAACTCAATCCATAAACTCCGGAGGACACCCGCACGATATACGGCCACAAATCTGCACACTTCACTTTGTAATGAAAAAATCTGTTTTCCCAGTTTACGCAGAGGATCTTCGCTTGGTGGACACTGCCCCCTGGAGGAGAAATTGGGAAAACACAGCACCAGTTTTTTCCAGGCAGATGTCCCTCTTTCCGTAAACACATATTTTCTGTGGTTTTCGATGTTTATGTGCACGTGATGGCTTGGAAATATTTTCATTAGTTTGTTTGGACGCGTGGAGCACATTGTAACTGAATGAAGCATTTGAACTTCTCCACAGGCTTATAATTCTGTTGGGTTTCATGCAGCGACTGGCCTTCATTTGAACTTCTTGTTAAAGCAGTTGTTATTGTTTGGCAGATATCATTGATGCTAAAGTTGGATGTTTAATTCTCTGTGTGGGTATGCATGTTAAGTGGTGGGGGCCATTCCAAAATGTCACTGCCATAGCTGAATCTAGTGTGGAGTCCCAGGTAGTGAACTTCTGTGGGGTGGTAATCGAGGTCATTGAATTTTGGTTTGTTAGTGTTCCTGGCTGTTGTAGCAACAGTTGTTATGTGTCATTGGGGTCAGTTGAGGTCAAGTGTAAATGGCAGTTGTTGGAGTTGTCACATGAGGCAAAATGTGAGTGGTTGATAAGTCTCCTGGGAAGGTATGAAAGGACAGCATTGCAGGGGGGCGATAAGTGGTGCTCTAGACCTCCTCCCCTGTTGAGAGATGGTTTCTCTATTTTGATGTAGAATGCCTCTTTCACTTCTTTTTCAAATCATCTGTCCTCCCTATCCAGGATACTGTATGTATAGTATGTTGCTGTCCTCAGGCGTAGGTAAACTGCTCAGTCTTGACTTTAGGAGTTAGGCCTTGTGTGTTGAGCGTTTGCGTTTGTTTACTGGATGTTGAGTTTCTCTGACATGCAAGTCTGAACATTCCTCCTCCTTTGTGCTCCTTGTGTGTCTCCTGTGTCTGAACACCTGCTGGTACATTATCAGTTGTGCAGCCTCATAATAATTCCTAGCTTGTGTTCCAGTGGGTTGTGACAGTCAAAGTGAAAGTATTGGTCTACGCGTTTGAGTTTCCTGTATACTCCATTGTGGACGCCCCATCCTCTTCACTGTGTACGTCACAGTCTGAAAAGGCCAAGCTATTGTTCCTGACATCCTCCCATGTGAACCCAATGGTACTGTCCACTGAGTTAATGTGTTCTGTGAGGGCTGGCACTTCCTGGGTTTTAATTTTGATCCATGTGTCTTCCATGTATCTGAACCAGTGGCGTGGTGCTTTTCCTCCAAAGGAGTTCAGGACACCGCTTTCTACTTCTGTCGTGTAGAGGTTGGCCACGATGGGAGACACCGGTGAGCCCATGGCACAGCCCTGCTTTTGTCTGTCACACTCTTTGTTGTACTGGAAGAAGGTGGTGTTCAGACAGCATAGGACATCGTGGGTTCATCTAGGTCCAATTTCAGCCCAATTTCGAACACTGTTCCCAGTGTCTGTGAAATTTTGAATATAGTGAGGAGTGATACCAACAAAGGGGGCCAAGATGGATAGAGATTTACATTTGGCACTGTTATAATTGAGTTGATGTTCCTGGTAATGGGCCTGAGGGGATGGGATGAGTGGCAAAACAACAATTCCACCCCCTTGGAATACCATGAGCTGGATGACTCATAGCAATCATGTACTTTGCACAGATTATGTCCCCTCCCTTTTATAGCCACTAGAACAACATCTGTGGAGCACGCACACCTGGTGTAAATTGATGATGTATATTTACATGTTTTAATTTGCCTGTGTATAACAGCGGGTAACTAAATGTTATACTCCCTGCACGGGACTCGAACACGTGTCTCACGTAATAAGCAGGGATACTCACCACTATACTAACAAGGAATTGTCCAGTCTCTGCCAATATATAGTATGAAATGTTACTGCCAAAAAATGTATATGTATGTCCATATTTGGTTTAAATCTCTTTCTTACTTATCTGTTACACTCAAATTTGAGTAGCATTTCACAATAGTCAAGCAAATATATTGTTCATGTTTTGTTTTACACTTTTCAGTTCATTAGTTCTAAATGTATCTATAATAATTATTTCAACGCACAGTGAAGCTGATAGAGTCAAGTTTAATTGTAAAAAAGACTTTTATTACATTCTTAAATCCACATATTGTATCCCCATTGTGCAATAACACTTGACTGTGTCAAAAACCTCTGGGGCTTTATATCCATGACATAACATAAATTACTTCTTATTAAAATCTATATTGATTCAACAATGATACTCTTAGACTGACAATATAAACAGAAGGACCATGACAAAAGAGAAACCTTTATGGAGACATCTTTAAAAAAAATAGAATTACATCTCTCAAGACAAAAAGGACACTAAACCGAGGAGAAAAACAGTACACTTAAGGATAAAAATTAAGAACAAAAATCACAACAAAACCAACACAAGATTTTGAATTATAATCCATCTTTTATATTTATTTTTCTGTATTTATATTTTTCGACCCTACTCAAATATGACTTAAACTCAAAGATCATCCAATAAAGATATTAGACAGGGATAACATCTTTGATACTTCCAAGATCAAACATTCACAATAACATATACTGTTCACAGTGATAAGGGTTTTAAGGTCTTCTAAGTTGGCGCAATGTGTCAGACTAACTGAAGACTGAGAGCCAAGCTATCTCCCTGAGTGATTCAGAAATCAAACACTGCTTCCTCTGAGCGTAAAAACCTGCACGAGTCTGTCTTTTGAATTCATGTCACTTTATTAGTGTTGTGACAAAGTGTTTTTTTTAAATTCTGTCATTAATGGATGAAATCTGTATAGTGTGGCAGCATATTTGTCATAATGTGAATACCGTTCTTTATTTTGCTCGAAGATTAACCATGCATTTGAGCTGGAGTGCTTCTGAAGTAATATACTGTAAAATATGGCAACGTGGACCCACCATACCGAAAACAGTGGGAAAGAGTTTATTGCACAATCCCACCCTGCTACTGCCTTAAGCACTCAGAAAAGGATATACTTGTGCAAGATAATATGGAGATTAGAGAACAGCACTGTTCCAGCAGTGCAGAGCAAATCTGGTTCATATATTAAATAGATCTTTAATATGATTGTCTTCTTAAGATAAAGGTAGAAACAATACTGATGTTCCTGTAGATCAAGATTTCATCTGGACACCCACTAGCTGCCTCTAGAGACATTAATTCAGGGAGATCCCAAGGAATGAACTCTTTAAAAGCTGTGTGCGATGTCCTCAGTATCAGTAGATCAAAGCAAAGAGCCTTTGACCTTAGGTACAGTGGTATATGTTGTCCCAGTCTTAGTTTAGGTCATAAAAATCTTTTAGTTTTATCGATGCCCATCAAATTTCACCACTGACTGGTGTTTTAGAAGAAGCACTTTAATATGAAAACAGGAATACAAACTCAGGGGGGTAGCTGATGGCTCTGTCGACCCTTTGCTGTGCCTTGTAGTGTTTGAAGAGGGTGAGGTAGTAAGGGAGTGGGGTCTAATTCTCCAGCCTGCATTTGCTGTTGTGACCCCACAGCAGTGAGAGTGGTGGGCAGAGTAAATCCCCTCTAAATGTATAAGAAGATTAAATCACACCATCACCCACTTGTTCACTCTCCATCCTTTGCCTTTCATCTTTGTAGTTAACTGTGCTTTGCTCACAGCTTGCAACATCAAATCAACACATTGCTTTGTCAGTACTCCCAAAGTCTTTTGGACCATCTGGTTCTCACAATTTGAGTGATGGCACTCTTGTGATGAAGGGGCTGAGGCAAGACAGTTCCAAATGCTCCTCCATGTGAACACAGTGGTCAGCCTCTCAACAAGTTGTTCATACAGCTTATCTAGAAGCAGAGGGTGTTTCGCCCGTTTCTGACCACTTTGTGTGACCCCCAAAAGTTGCGAATCAAGAAAGTTCATTTCGGATCTACCCAAAACTCATAAGTGCTCCTTTTCTACTGCGCTTTCTTTTCACCCCGAACAACTTTGCATCGTAGAAGCCCAAGGTATGAGGCAGGCAGTATCTGTGTGAAAGACCTGAGTACAATCAATGTGTCACTATTTTTCTCCCTCGCCCACATGGATTCATGACTGCCCTTATCTTACATAATTATATAAGTATACATACATAAATACTTCTGCAAGTCTTCACTCTCATTCGGTAAGTGGCATTTGCAAAGGGAAAAAGGTATAAGGGTTGAGGTTTTTGATTGCATAAAAAATAAAGAGCCTACACATGTCAGTGTCTGAGAGTGTGCTGGTAAAATACCTACAGTATAAAGATCAGCATAAGTGCTATGCTTTGTGCTGTGTATGCTAGTGTAGGTATACTGTGGCAGACACTGGGTGTTCGCCTGTCATTAACACAGTTTAGAAACACTGCCTGTTTGTAAGTTTGATCATGGTCCCTTTAAACAGCTTGTTCAAATGATACAAAACTGCAAAGTATGGGCGCTACCAAAGTATTAAAAGAAACAGGTATCATGACTGCACGTCTCCACAAAAATGGGTTGGGATTTAAACATCTACATTCAACATTAAGCCCAGAGCTGTGCTGAATGGTTGAGGGATGAAGGGGTACATTCAACAAGAGCTTACAGAAACTGTGAGAACTGGGTCAAATTCATTTTAGGGAGGAATCTCGTGAGAGGTTTAACCTCGTAGAATTTTTCTTCTACTACAAATGACTGTATATAGGCTACTATTTCATAATTACTGCCACCTCCCTATAAAAATAATTAGGTAGCATGCACTGAGTTGCCAGCAGCACTATTATCGTGTTGTAATGAATGGACTGGCTTTCAGGGCAGTGTAAGCTACTCTGCAGGGTGGGAGCTCAGAGGTGAAAGGAGTAAGTCCTAAAGTGTAGCGTGCAGGATTGTCACTGAGTCGTTGGTTGTTTTTTCCTCTGCTGATTGCCACATTTTCTCCCACTCTCTACACCTGAATGTTACAATATCAATCACTGCATCTTACTGGACATCTTTAGCCCTCTGTGGAGTCTGGGAAGGTGAGTTCACTACCAAAAACCTCCCTATACAGAGGGGGAAAGGTATATGCTGTCTCAGGGTGAACCAGGCGGAAAAACTCCAGTTTGTCAATGTGAAGGTTGCAAATGAACTTCATTACTGGAAGCTTAGACACCATCTGGGAAGGGAAGATGGAAGACAGGGAAAATAATTAAAAATCAGAGAAAACAGAGAAAAATCCTAAACATACATTTGACTTCTTTCACCGTGTAAATAGTATGTAAAAACCAAATAAAATAAAAATTAATAATGAGATGGATGGATGGAAGTTGATTAACAAAGAGAGGCCTCTATCTATCTAATGGTTAAATATTTATTAGACGTCACAGAAAAAGAAAATATTTGGTTCTATCTGGCATCAACATCTCACAGTTCATACTGTAAATTATGATTCTTAAATCACTGTTTTAAGGGGCAATGTTGGCGATGACTGAAAAAATGAAATGAAAAAAATTATAGAATAATAAAATAAATGTCAATATGTCAGTTGATTATATTTAAATTGTACAGCAGTGCAGCAAGCTCAGTACCTTAGCCAGTTTCTCTTCTGATGCGCCCTCTCTTTGTAAACAGTGCTGCAGAGCCACATAGATTTTTTGCTGCAGCTTCTGTATCTTCTGGACATCTGTCAGCCATGGGCGATCTGAGGGAGGGTGATATGGACTGTTAAATATCAAATTGCCATGTTGGAGTTCAGTCTGATCATCTTTACACCACACTAAAAAAGATCATTAAAGATTTAAATAGTACATTGGTAATGGGAAAATATTTTCCCATCTTTACACATAGCTGTATATATAGCTGCCAGTGTGATGCAAAAGTTCACAAATGTTCCAGATAATTACACAAATGAAGTAGGATCTGACCTGGTGAAAGCAGAACAGCAGCACTGAAAAGAGCCATCTCTTCCTCAGACAGCTGTATACGGTTCCAGCACTTCGCTAAATCAAACACTGCATTCACAAGGTCATCACAGCCTGGAAGATAAGAAAGAAAAACACCCCACAAACTGTTAATTGTGCCTGATTGCAGTAACGATGATGAAATATTGGTCTAAATTCCATGTTCATATTTTATGGTGTATAGTTTGAGGGAAGTAATGGTAATGCTAAATGTTATCCTCAATGTCAAAGATTGTTGACATCTTGCTGTGGCATTAACAAAGCTGCTCCACAGACTTCAAAGGTTGGACTGATTAAAATGATTGGGCTGTCCTTGTAATAGCAGTATAATCTAGTGATATCATAAACATTTATCAGCATGTTTACATCTTCAAATTGCCTCATTTGATGTACTTTGTTCAGCATATTTGATGAATGTTATTTCCTTGTGCATAAGAAATGATAATTAAATATGGAATTCATTATGGATTATTAGATGTCTACAAAGAGGCAGGTGATACATTACATTAACAATGAGGAGTGCAACAAAAATGCAATTCCATTAATGTGTTTGTGCATTAACAGAAACAAAATGAACAAATATGCTGGATAAATAAATATGATCCACGTGGAAATAAGAACAATTTCAGCATCAGTTCATCACTCAAATATGATAATTTATAATAACGCTACAACCTTTTAAAATGTTGGTACACTAACAGCAAGATTTGAATTCTGTATAAGTCATCATTGTATTTATATCTATTGACCCATGACAATATAACACATAGTTTAGTTATACTCACTGTTATCATAATATCATATTATTGTTTGCTGTCATATGAGTAGATGAATAATCATGAGACCAACATTACAATTGTGTATATCATGGGACATGGTCAGCTGATCACCAGTTTACTGACCTCAAACTAGGAGGCTGATGTGTTTTGTATGTTCATGAGCGTGTGAGGGAGACACAGAATTAGAGTTGACGCATTTGTGGACTCACCAAGAGCTTTGAAGAGCTGAGGACTGGCAAACTTTCCATCAAAGAGCAACGTATTACTGATGGGGTTATAAGCCCGCCACATACGGATGAGAAGAACATCCATGCAGCCTGTGGACACAAAAACATCAGAAAAAGGCTAAGTAGCTTCCAAGCATCACAGAACGTGTATGTTGGTATGATTTCTGTCTCTTATTCTTCTGTGTCAACGGTGTCGATTACGTCATTCGTAAGGTCGTGTATTTCTTTGATTTTGTAGGTATCAAAGTTCATCAGGGCTGAGAGCTCTATATATAGGAGTGATTAGTATTTTAGATCTCATAAAAATCCAATTAAATGGAAATAAAAGTCTCCTGAGAACCCTCTGGTTCTTTGATTCTTCCTATAATAAACAAACTTCGTGAACACTGTTCTCTTGCATTGATAAAACCTACAGTCCAAAATGAATTTCCTTAAGGCTAACAGGGTTCAAAAGTTAGATGAAGGCACACTACCGAGCGAAAGGGTGTATATGAAGCTGAGTTACTTAAGCAGAAAACAAAGAATGGCATTCAAAAGAGCCGGATAATCCTAGATTGTTCAAGTCATTCTGTCTGCATGTGATAACTGAACTCTGAAGTCAGCCACCACCCGAAGGTAACAATTTCGTATGATAACAGCATTATCGTCGCCAGCTGCAATATTTAGCAAAAGACTAAACATACTAAACATACACAGACATATGTATCAAGAAGGGTAGAATTTTTGTTGACGGCATGCTGGAACTGACCTGCTTTGAGGAGGATAATCTGGTCGTTCTGACAGAGGTCCATGAAGCCGGTGATACGCTTGGCAAACTCCACCACATACTGGATTGCGTTGGTAATGTGAATAGCACATTGCTGCCACATTAGCTCCGCTGACTAAGAGAGAACATGTGGGACAAAGAAACAGTTTCATGAGAATTTTTTAATAGTGCATTATACTATAGGCCGTATTGGAATGCAACACCAGGGACATTTTGACTGGGATTTGATTTTTGTCTTTTGCTTCATATTTACTGCAGCTTTAGTAGTGCTATGCCCTAAAGTCAGAGATGTTCCGCGAGACAGAAAGAACATATAAATATAGCTCACATACCTTCGTCTGGTATGAGCGTGTTTCTTCAGCACTATACAGGGTCCACACCATTCTTTTCAGCTCCTCTGTGCTGTACTGGCTCGTCTCAATATGGGATTTGACCACACTCTGGGTTATACGTTCTGAACAGGAGGAAACATTTGTTTGTTGTGTATAAAGATCACTTTTCAACATTTACTAGACATATCAAAACTTTTTTCCATATTTTTTCAACCTTTACAGCATGCTATGTGACCAATGATAACATTAACATTAGGTTTGAACTGACCTATCTCAAGGAGGGAGCAGCTCTCGGGCAATGGGTTGAGGATGGCACGTGAGAAGAGTCCAGAGTCGTGCAGCAGCTGGTACTCATGCTTGATGTTATGGTTGCCGTCTATGAAGTCCAGGTTGGTTTGTTCGGGTGAACTCTGAGAGGAAGAGTTGCTGCCTGCACTGCCACCCAGCATGTCCAGGTTACAGTAATCTCCACCTCCATCCTCTGGAGTCAGCGGTAGGTCAAAAAGCAGGCCTTCTGGCAATGTGGTGATCTCATCCAGATCGCTAAATGCAGTGCTGGAGCCTCTGTTGTAGGTCCGACCATTGACACCCATTTCACTGTTCTCCTCGAGGACTCCGCCCTCCACACATTCCCGGGACTGCTGGTGCTTCTGGACCTCTGCATACAGGCTGTCACGCTGTTTTTTTGACATGCGACCGAACTTCACCGCTGTGAACAGGTATAAAGAGACAATTAAGCATTCAATCTAAAGCATTTTGACACCATTTAATTGTGATAAGCAAAAAGGTGGATATGCTGTATTGATGTGACTGAGCCACTTATTAACTCACCATCACGGCTCATGCCCAGAGCAAGACACTTCTGCAGCCTGCAGTGTTGACAGCGGTTCCGGTTGGTCCGGTCAATTAAACAGTTCCTCTGTCGTGAACAGGAGTACATCGCATTGTTCTGTTGGCTGCGGCGAAAGAAACCCTATGGACAGTGGTGTGCAAAAACATAATGTACATCAGCATATGGCTCTGGGGCTAACTTTAAATCCAAGTGTGACATCAAATTAACCTGCTGATACCTTAAAGCTCTTCAAAACGAGCTTTAGCAAGGTAACAAAGAACAGATAAAGGAGATTAGTGGTTCACCTTGCAGCCCTCACAAGTGATGACACCATAGTGGATCCCTGATGATTTGTCCCCACAGATTTTACAGGGGATCACTTCTATTTGAGCTGCAGAGAGAGGGTGACAAAAAAAAAAAATTCATTATAACAGTAGAAACAGTATTTGTGTAATAAAGTACTATTACTAACATAAATGCTATTACTAAAATTAGGAAAATTAATTATAATCAGGTATTATTCATAGTAATATCTATCAAGGAATTATATGCACCAGTTGCTATCAGTCAAACTGCTGGACCATGGAACAATATCACAAATGTAGCACTGCTAACAGTGTGTACAAAGAAAACTGAAATTTGCTCAAAGTCCATTAATATTTTGACATATAAGCATTTTCAAATGTGTTCAAATTACAGGGTGGGAATATTCAATATTTGTTTTTTGGACCTATAATGCTTCCTGACTGCAGTTAGAACCAACAGAACACCCAGCCGTATCAAATGAAATAAGCAGCCTATTACCAATCAGTATTTGTTCAAGACAGCCCTGATTCTTTGCTTTAACTCAAACAAGACATCCTACACCTATGTTGTGCGAGTACACACCCTCAGTTTTCTGACTAATCTAGGGTCTTTTGTGCCAGGCAAATATCACCTCAGGATAACACGATAAGACATGTAGCAAATAGTAACATACTGTACATTGGTGATACATTTTTATTAGACGAGAGGAGTGTTGAGAACACTGTGAATTCTATAGCCAATAAAGGAAAACAGTATATACATTATAAAACCTGTCTTCGGTGTTATAACCTGAGCCGACTTATCCTAGAACAGTCTGTTCTTTTCATTATGTTGTTTATCTAAGTAGCAGGGCCTCCTCAGGCCCAGAATAGCAGGTCAATTGCATTAGCTGAGGCCTGGGGTTATAAAGTTTCACTGTGTCTCTCGTAGCTCCTCCTCCAGGGTGAACAAAATATTAGCACGGTAAGTAAGGTTCAGTGCCTCTGAAGACTGTTAGGCCTGCAGTGGTACAGAGAAATGACGACTGCAAGAGATTGCTCTATTGTAGACGATCAGCAGGATTTGATTCCGCTCATGCTGGAAAACAAATCTTTGACGATTTGTTGGGTTAAACTGAGTATTGAGTAACCTATGAATCACAGCAACTGTATTAATTAACCTTCATAGGTCTTCTGAAAGCAACTCTATTCTAAAGGCTATTATAAACTATTCACATCCATCCAATCTTTCATGGTCAGACATGCCTCACACACTCAGGCGATGCAAAAGCATCCCGTGACTGACATTACCCTGAAAATCAGGATTTAAGGCAAAGAGAAGAGGCAGAGACAATGCTGTCTCTCATTTTCCTCAGACTTCAGAAGTCTCTTTATACAGTGCAGGTGACATAATTGTTTGGCTTTGATGGATTGAATTCCTACTGGACAACAAAATGCACTAAGGGATATAAATAAATAAAGGGCATTGGAAAAAAATCCTTTCTCTCCGTTCCACCCTCCATCGCT
>OMNV01008284.1:0-12973 GCA_900303265.1 Brotula barbata | reverse complement strand
CCCTCCCTTCCTTCCCTCACTCTCTTACATAACTCCAGTCGCTCGCTGGTGAACTAAAGTAACTACAGTACCAACGCACTTCTCTGGCCAGACAAGAAGAGCACGAATACATTAAAATTCATTTACATAACCTAAACAGACACATAGAAGACATGAAGAAACATACATGCATATGCTTTGGAACTCGAATATTCAAACTTTACGCATTCTAAACCCCTTTCTTTCAGTCAAACGTGTTGTAAAGTACTTTATTATTTTAATTAAGATTGCATACTCCTGTCATATACAAAGACTGTTTGTTGTTTTTGTACTGTATGACTAGTTTATTGGTCAAGCCCAGCGTCGTTTTCTTATTTATTACCATGTTGTCGACGCACTTCGGACTCTTGTCTCAAAGCTGCAGCGAATGCAAAAAGTTGCCTTTTCTATGCACCAAACATGGTCAAAAATGCGCGGTAACCAATAACAAAATCCACAAACTCACCTCTCATGTCGTCGTCGAAGTCTAGATAACTATATTAGAATCATACAAGTCCAGAAGGAAGCAAAACCCACAGACGCCGAAAGCCACGCGCACTTTTTCGCTCCAAACCGGAGCAGCTGAAAAGTGTCAAAACAACAAATCCTCATATGTTTTTCCCACTTCTCTCCCGTGCGTGCGAGTCTAAAAAAAAAGAACTGATATCGGCGAACGCGAGTCTGTTGTTAAAGCTACTGCGGTTCCGTCCAGTCCCCCGAGGTGCTGTGGTGACAAAAGCCGTAAAAAATAATCGAGCGGCAGCTGCCTGTCTGTCGTCTCTGCCCCGCTCGCGCTCTCTCCGGCTCGCTATAACCTACTTTCAGCGCGTGGACTACACATGATCCTCGCGCTCCAGCCCGCCCGCCTTGTGTGCCCGTGAGTTTGACGCGCGCGCCGCCTGACTGTCGCGCGCGCTTTCAGGAGGTTCTCGCGTGCGTGGGAAAGTGTGGCAGTGTGTCAGTTCGCCCGGCGTGGGAAATATCCACAGCAAACCAGCATTTTTACAACGTCTCTTGTCTTTCTGCTTTCACTCAGAGTGTTAAGAAGTACACTGCAGCTTAAATGATGTAGAAATCTCCTCGGACTTTGATCAGAATATGAGCTGGAGATGCAGAAACTGGCTTAATGGCTGTGTTTTAAGATAACTTTTCTGTTTTTATGTCTCATATTTATATTTTAGGGCACCTCAATACTGAACCTGACTTGAATTCTACTCTAGTTATTGGTTGCTTATGTTATCATGTGTAAGTATAGACAATATGAACTGACAGCATCAATATACACGCTGACAGCTGTCATCGTGGAGGGCAAACAGAGATTCTGTCACAGTCTATAAAGCAACGGAAGACTGAAACAACACATACTAGTATCTGGAAGTCACATAGCACGTGGCTAGGAGAATTCGCAAAAGGATTTGTGGTGGAAAAGCTAGCGGGGTTCCATGAAGAAGGAGCCTGCAACCCTTCTTGATCTTGCTAAACTCGTTGTCTACCTAGTTGGGAATCTGCTGCGGCTAACAGGTAGGTAAGTTCCCCACACTTTCTTTTCTGGAGAAGACAGAGTCGAATCCTTAGCTCAACAGGATGCGTAGGGAAAGGAGGATAAAGAAGTCATACTTAGTGGTCTCGGCACACTTCCACATCACAAAGCAACCATACTATTTAAGGTACCCACATCTTTGAAACAAATATCTGTCTTGAAGGTTGGAAAATTCATTTCACAATCACGATTTCCTGATTCTGCTTGTTGTCTTTATTTAACTCATGCTTTCAGTGTTCCATCGCTTTTCTGTCATTTGAACTCTGAAATATGAGACTTCGTAAAAGCATCCTCTCAGCCTCATAAATGGTGATATCGTTTCCATTTAACTGACTGCACGATGTGTCTCTCTGCATTACATCATTGGATTGATATCATGTTATGCTATCAGTTTGTTGCACTGTGTTTGTTTATCCCTTACATGTTGCGTTCTCTTCCAAGGGAATTTATGATTGTTAAATCTATCCATGTATCTCCGGAGGCCAAGTGGAAAACTCATCAGTGATTCTGTTTGAAATGTGTGTGTCAACAAGACAAACAGAGCCATTGATGATACTTAAGATGAAAAGACTAGTGTGCAAAATGTGCAAGAGAAAGTGTGTGATGCATGTGTGATGTAATTTTGCCACTGTTATAAAATGAAGAGAAGAGAGGGATTATATTAAGTAGGTTAGTAGAGCAACACACCCATTCACATTCACAAACCCCTCCTCTCGCACTCTCTCGCTCTCTCTCCTGTCATCTTTCGCTCTAACCCTTTCATTCTGTCTTACATATCTTAGCACCAGTCCATGCTTGCGTTGGTTCATACCTTTCTATTGTTCTCTTTGCTTTCAGTGTGTATATGCTGTTTCTATCTACATACTCTATTTATCTAGACCTATCAACATGTCATGCCTCTCCCTTTCTGGAATTTCTCAACTCGACAAAGCCATTAAACGAAAGAAAAAAGCCTCTTCCTGAATGTACAGTTTAAAAATAGTACCCCATGAACTGTGCTGGAAGAATGTCTGCTCATATATTGTCAGCTGTAAACTTCCTCTTCCTCCCATTTAGTTGCATTGGTTAATCTGATGGGTTACTTCCTGATCTTCATCAGTTGTTCTTTGATTATGTATTATATCATGTCCACCCGTTTGTCCCTATCTCTATGTTTGCATGGAACGTCGCTGAACTCCTGACCTGGAATCTTATGTAACCATGGCAATACCTAAATTAGAACATTGATCGCGGAAAGAAGGAGGAGCTTAACTTCACACACAGGCACGTAGCTTTCAACCAGATTATGGCAGATAGAATGAGCTTGTCTGTGTGTGTGTGTGTGAGAGTTTAGAGAGATAAAAACAACAAAGAATACAAACAGACCACTAAAGATGATGGTGACAGACAAGGAAATGTCTGTGATCTTATTATAAAACTTGGTGCATGAATGCAATGACAAATCAACTGTGCAAATTGTCCTCTGCCCCACTGTGGATAAAGCCGAGTATACTGAGAGGATTATTTTAGAATACAGCTCTGGCTCCCATAATCCTCTCTTCTCTCCTCTCCTGCATCCCACTAAACCCTCTCCCTTCTCCCCTTTCAAATGCCCACTAATCTCTGCCTCTGCGTCTGTATGGCTGTAATCTGGTTTGTCCCTATCTCTCACCTGTACCATGCTCATATCAATAGGTCAGTGGGCCATACTGCCGTGTGTCATCACAGTTACCATGGAGCGATGTCTGACAGGAGAGTCAAGCATCTCAAATGTACCTGATAAATAGTGTTTTCGTGTTCTATTTAGTCTTAAAGCATTGTTAACCTCTAACCTCTCTGATGTAACCACCATCTTCATCAGGATTTATTTTACAAGGCCAGTGAAATGCCGCAAGATACCAAAGATAATGCATCAGGATGCAATCTGTATAAAAATGATACTAAACACTTACAGAATGAATGGAATTTTATCTGAAAATTCTTCACTTAATACAAAACAGAACAATTTTGCTGTTCTATTCTCCAATTAGGACTTTTAGTCCAAGGTATATGTCCGCTGATTTATACCACAATTGTTACAAAACAATTACTATAGGGATTAAGAAGCTCTGAAATCAGTTACAGGAATCGTTCCAGTACGGTGTGTTATAACTGTCACCTGTTATACACAGTGCTGAGTAGCATCACCAAGGTTCAATGTGGCGGCAACCGTATCTTCACAAATGAAAATGTTCTCTTTTATAAAGGGTTTTCATGTGATTCACAATCAATGAAAAATGTGAACTGATGACGTGGTTGGGCTTTTATAATGCTAGATAATAATGATGATGCATAGAAAAACTGATTCTGAGCATCCTGTGCCTCTACACTTTCACATTAGCAGCGCTTCTGCTGCTTCAATGTCAGCGCTCTCCCCAGTAACCGCTTATCTAACTCAACCTCGCTGACTACGGGAGGGGTGGAAATGTGGCCATACTCATAGCAGGAGGCAGCTGTGACATGAGGAGTGTATCGCTGATTAGTAAACACGAGCTAAACAAACAACAGAAGACACAAACTGTCCTGCACTCTGTGCTTCACTCTGACGTGGTATTTGTCCTTCCGGTGGCTCTGAATATCGCCGATACTGGATCCACGTTAGCTTCACATGCTATAATTGGAATTCATGCTGTTTACGTGGACTTGACAGGCATATTTAAATGATAGGCATTTCATTAAAGCTGACATTCACCATAGTGTATGTGTCGTGGCTGCTTCCGTGCAGTGTGTGTGTCCTGCTGTCAGTCAATACTGCTCTGCTGCCGATGTAGATAATATTACATCTGACAGTCCTGACAGGAAGGAGTGACTGCAGGCATTCATGGAGGTTTAACAGGCTGTGACAAAAGAATCCAGGAAGAAATATCAATTTAGGCAGCACAATAGATAACACTGGGAGAGAGAGGAGATTATACCGGGAATTATGTCTCTGAGACACAGAATGAGTCATAAATGAAACACCGTGAAATCAGAGAAATCAGCGCACGCCATTAAGTCCGTGGGTTACGTACGTCAGTCACAGACCTTTACATTGTCCCTCAGCCATCAGGTCACATCACTATGAGGCTACACGCTCACATTTTCACAGTCCACTTTAAACACGAGAGCCTTTAAGTCAGGCCGCATTATTTAATTCTTCCCATTTGTTATTTTCCACCATTTCATTTATTCATAATAAGCTGTTAATCATTCCGTCATTTCCATGGTTACATCTCATGTCTCAAAATAGATGTCTCCTTCACCGTATGAAACATATACAGTATTTACAAGTCTATACGTGTGTGTGTGTGTGTGTGTGCGGTGCACTGCATTAGTTAAAATATAACCGAACACACTCCGTTACAGAGGCATGTGTCCGTTAATGTTACTCTGGATTTACTCTGCTAAATAAGGCAGCAGAACAAGGGAGAGGCCGAGCTGATGGCTGATCAATATGCAATAAACACATCAGCCATACAAGGAGGTCTCTGTGTATCTATTTATTGTGTGTGTGTGTGCCTATTTATGGCTCATTTTTAGATTAAGAAAGAGAGGCCACAGAAAAAAAGGTGTGCTGTATGTCCATCCTACATTTTTGCTTGCGCCTTGGATCACATGATCACACTAATTTGCACATTTCCAAAGGTTTACCATATTCTATGCAGTAAAATGTTTTCAGAGTTTCAGAGCTCAATTTGCAGCAGCACTTCAGTAGCCCAGAATAGCATTTTCCAGCAACGAAAAAAAAAAAAAAAAAAAATGGAACCAATGGACAAAGGACTCCTTTAATGTCTTGTATTGGTCTTTGTATGTCCATGTACAATGAAAATAAGCAAAAAAACAAACCAAAAATGTCATCAACGTGGTGCAAAAACTACAAGAGAAAAGCCAAAAGAAAAGCCACAAAAAGGAGAAAGACGGAGGGAGAAATCTAAGTGGAAGTAAACAATCTGAAGATGATCCTGAAAGGAGATCTGCTGTTTCCAGCACTGCAGCTACAAAAGGCCCCGACCTCATGGCTTTTCTCCAATGAATCATCTGTCCTGAGGGTAACACCCACTAATGCACACATTCTGTGTGTGCAGGCAAACACTCACACCCAGGCAGGTGGCAACACACACACACACACAAGTTCACACAAATAGGCACATAGCTGTTATATCTTCTTGGGTACAAACATATGCAAGCGCACACACACACACACACCACTCACACAAGTTCACACAAACAGGCACATAGCTGTTATATCTTCTTGGGTACAAACATATACGCGCACACACCCACACACACACACACACCACTCACACAAGTTCACACGAACAGGCACATAGCTGTTATATCTTCTTGGGTACAAACATATACGTGCACACACTCACGTACACGCACACACAAACAAATGCACAAACAACAAAATGCACAAGCAAGTCATGCTCTCGTCTCAAAAATTGACCTAAGATAAAAAAAAAACAACATGCGTGTTTACATCCAAAAGGTTGTTTTTGACATGCAGCAGGAGGAAACCAGAAGTAGAGGTTAACCATGACACGTCACTGCAACGCTGGCTGATTACTGTCACGGACAAACCTGTTTACTACTTTCATAGGCTGTATGAAGACTGTCAATCACAGAATGTTACACTGCATTGAAAATGATGGTCTTCAAACTTTTAATGGCTCCCAGCTGTTTTGTTTCGAGTGATCAAAAGAAGGAAAGTTTCAAATTCCACACATGCCTGAGAGATCTTAAATTATACTCATGCCTGCTCTGCTGTTATTGGCCCACGGTAATCAGAATGTTTGACAAACCATCTATTACTGAGGTACTGTTAGGGCCTCACCTGGGGCCCTGGAGGCCCCCTTCTCTCCCTAGCACGATGGTGTAATGCATTTTGGATGTGTTCATCTTATCCGACAGCAGAAAACTCCCCAATAACTGAACATACAGGGTCTTTTTCACCACGTACGTTCATTTCACACATTAAATTGTATTGCTAGCAGTGGTATTAGAAGTGTTCTTTTTTTGCTGTTGAGTTTCAGACTTCTCCCTGATGAATCTGTATGATGTGCCATGTGTGTCTGACCTACTTACCAAAGCTGGGAAGAGCATTTGCCAATGGACAGGTATGTACTGAATGTACATGTGGCTAAACAAATAACATAAGTATTATGACCGCCCTTAATCTGAACATACACCAAAGGATCAATCAAAATCTCAGCGCCCATTATGAGTAGTTGACAAGCCTAATCTATGCCAATCTCGTACTATCACTTTGTCTCTCTCTCTTCTCCGCCAGACCGGCTCTGTCTCTTTCTCAGCCCCTCCCTCGCCCATACAACGAAAGCACAGAAAGCCGCACCTCATAATTAAAACTCCAAATTGTAAAATGACTTCAATTGTGTCCTCGAGATTCTCCGTCTATTATTTTGTCATCGCTCTGTTTCTTTGGCCTGTTGGCCTGCTTTATCTAAGTCCATGCCCATCACTCCTTTCTCCTCCATCTTCAAAGTCTTGTGCAGTCGGGCCAGGCGAATCATTCAGGGTCTCTGCGATTCCCCTGCCTTTCATCTAAAATAGCTCGCTCTTATGCTCTCTCCAAGACACAGTTTCTCCTACAAGACTCTACAGTGACTCTCCACGGACATTTCTGTGACATATCAATTAACAGAAAAGGTGGTAAATGTCATAATAATTTATTCATTTTCTAATTTACAATAAACTGCATTGTTTAAATCATCGTCCAAACTACATGCCAAACTAGATGATTGTTGTTGTCTTTATTATTTTTTACTCTGGTTAGAGTTGAAACGGTCTTTTCTCTCAGTAGGAAAAGGATGACTTTGTTTATTTTTATAAACACTGTATTTATATATAGAGAAAGAGAGAGTCATGCAGTTCGGATTGTTTTGAATGATAATAATAACCGGTTACAACGACCCCTGGTGCTAAGAATTACCATTACACCCCAGGCTCCTTACATAACACACACCTACTTGGGCCTTTGTCTCAGCTGCAAACTGCATAATCCGCAAATGAGATCTCATAGAGCTGGATGGCTGTAATGGCAACATTACAATTCTGTTCGTGTTTGTCTGGAATTCCGGTAACTAATGGGCTCTTTAAGCGTCCTCAATTAGATGACAAATAAATCACCTCTTATTATGTAACTGAGCAGGTGGACAACTTTGTGCATCAGTTTCCCAGTGGCTATGTGAGTGAGTGCATCTTTGTCACATTTACATAACTCCAATCAGGTTTAACAGCGAGGCTCTGATGTGTGACATTTGAAGAGTGTAACAGGTCATACATTCAAGAAATCAATCATGTCCTAAACTGGAAAAAAAGGAGTAATAAGAGGGGTAGTAAAAAAGGATAACAGGTGATGGATAGGTAATAATAAGAATAAGAATAACATGCAGGGAGCATCATCAGCTGTGTAAAATTTCCACGTCACTCTTTGACAACCAGTCTAATTCATCAGAATAAATGTTAACTGATGAGCCTTTGAACACGATGGGAAGAAATACAGCCACATGTGATGACAGATTATACATTTCATCAGTATGTAATGGGATATAGGAGAGAACAGAGAGGAAAAGTGAGAGGAGAAAGGGAGTGGCTCGCAGAGAGGAAGAGCAGAGATACAGAAAGGGGAGAGGGGAACAAACGAGGGAGGTGGGAGGCCGGAAAAATAGATGCATCTCCTCTGAAGAGACTGACTGAGAGGTCAGTCAGTGTGGAGAGGAAACTTACTGAACCCATCCGTGATTCACGCCCCACCCCCACTATGTCCATCAACACAAACATTCTTACAAAGAGCACTGCTCTTGAACTGAACCTAAAATGAGCTGCCGTACCAATATTTGTTATTTAAGTGATAACCATCTGCTAAATTATCGATTACTGTATCAATTGCGTCGCTGTTATAATGAAAATATTATCGCCTCGGTATTATTCAGTGATAAACAGCGTTGAGAACCACGAGGCGCTGCACCAGCTCAGCCCCGCTTGACTGTCAGCTGTATAAATTGGTTTGCAGACGGAATGTAACCATGGATATACAATTTCCTGTTCACAACCTACTACTGTAATAATCAGACAATCCCAGGAGCTTTAATCTAATCTTTGGTCCGATTCAATATAAAGACATTAGATCAGAGTGACATTTTATTATCTGTTTATCACAGGTTACTGTTTCAGTGAAATCTAAGCTTTTACTGCTTTCCAGGCTGTACGACACTGATGGCTTTGAATCTCCGCACAGCATCATAACAGCCCAACAATTCCACCTATAATCGATTACAGTTAATCGAATAACTCCTGTCATTCTCTGACTCGGTGATTACCTGCCGATTTGTGGCTGTAATTTCTGCATGAATTTTTTTATTTCTCGGAAATATTGTCACTCTGCATGCTGTGTGTGTCTCTCCTCAGCCAAGCAATAAGCGCTTTCTTCTGACTCAGACAAGGTTTTTTTTTTCACAGAATTATTGAAGCAAAACTGTCGGTTGTTTGGGAACCATTCAAGGAAAAACCAAGACGTAACGTAGCTGCGTGGGTAATTTTAACTCATCCGTGTGAAATTGGATTGGATGAAAATGCATTGGTGATATTTGTTGTTGTTGCTTTTTTGTTTTCTTTACAGGAAACAGACTCTGACGGACAAAATCGACAGACTGATCGACTATGAACATAATCAATAATCATGGTAGGATAAGACAGACTGGATTCCGCTGCACTCCGGATCACCATGGCAGCGGTCTGGACCCGAAAAACAGGTCAGCTGTCAAAAGTACTTGTAGGTATGCACTGGCATTGATGATGCTGACGTCAAACTCACATTTGGGTGCCTGAATGTTAAAGAACTGGATTAGATGCTTGGATTAGTCATTGACTTGTCCCTCTCTGTGACTGAGGTACAGTATCGGCTGAATTGTGCTACCCCAAACAATCACATTATACTAATTGGAATGACTCGGTACACATAATTTAAGGATTGCTTACATTTCGTGGCGTCTAGAATTTCTTATTGTATAAGAGAGTATCAGTAAGCAGTCTGTAATTAGCCTGACCCCAAGTCTTAAAGTTGTGAATAATAGATCAAACTTTGTCCCAGAACAGTTGGCCTGACCCACATGAGGATTCTCTTTTTGTCAAACCACTACTCAGTTGCAAAGACAGTCTAATGACTCCTGAAGTACCTCGGACATTTAATCCAGCTGTTGTTCCTTCGTGATGAAAATAGATTGAATTTGGCCTGTGAGAGGTCACACAGCATAGCAGGAAAGGGTCGGAAAAACAAAACGGTCATTTTTGTTTTTCCCTTTTAACTTTTCACAGACTGTGCGATTGTTCCACGTCTTGTGATGGCAACTTGTGATCAATTGTGCAATCTGTAGCTAAAGGCATTAAATTAATGACATCATGCAGTCAGACAGAGAGAAACAGAGAGCAACAGTTATCGTTAAAAGACGAAGAACACTCGAAGCAGAGAGGTGTTTTTATTATTCTTATTATTAAGCTGAGTTCTAGGCGTTATATGTGGATGTTTTTATCATTTTTCATTAAATGAATCAATTCATATTAAACGAATGAGTGATTATAAAGGCATGTCTGGATACACCCACTGGTCTCTGTGTTACATAGATGTTTGTCTCGTTGTTTTCCTCTTCTTATATCATTGATCAGGCTCTAATGTCATGGAGACCATTGTTACCAGGCAGAGTACGGTGTGGAAAGTGAGTGTTTTGTTCCACGTTGAACGCGGCGCTGCTTAAAAGAGGCGGTCTGCTCCTCAAATCACCAAAAGTGGTCACATACAGTAATATGTCAAATTATGCCGTTATGATGATGCGCTTTAGTGAATTTTGTTGTCTCTGCGTGTATTAATGTATACCAAGGAGCTAACAAAAAGCTTGGTTTTACATTACTTTACATGTCAGTGTGTGAGTACTTAAGAATACAGTCACGCTAGAAAAGGGCGTTGAATGTACATATATATACGTGTAAACAAAAGACAGGGCGGTCTGGGAAAACTATAGCAAACCTATTTTTGATCATCTTACACTTTGTACAATGTAACGATGAGCTTTCTCATCCTGCTCATTGTCTAGCATAGGACAAGGATGAATAGGGGTATGAATGCGACGGTGATGACATACGGTAATGGAAACATCTATAACTACCTCAGTATTGTATACATACAAACAAGAAGACCCTGAGAAGAGCACGTTGAACGGATGGACACAAATAGCCGCAGGCACACAGCCTCCAATCAGGATTTTAGTCTTAAAGCTCAAAGGTGTGTCGGTTATCACACATTTATGTTTTTTCCCACTCGTGCAGAGAGCAGCGAGGATCCAGAGTTGAACGTTTGAATAAATAAAATGAACTACAAGGATCCATGAATTAGCTGGTACGGCGTAATGATTATTACTGCAGTTTATCTGTCGTACACAAAAATCCAAGCGTGACCAGGTCAGAGATCCCGTGTTACACTGCTGTAGGTCTTCTTTTACCAGAACGGAGATAAGATAAGGCACATGATGAGGAAAGTCCCATCAGTGTGGATGATGGCTGACAGGTGGCTCACTTTTCAATTAGTCCAACCCTCATTATGTTACAGCAGAACAGCAAATCATCACGACCTGCCCTGACACACTGACACAAATTTAGAACAGCAGCACAAACTCATCCAGAGGCTCATCGCTGCATCGAGGTGATGGGGGTGTGCATGCCTGCTTGTTTTCGTGTGTGGAACTGGCAGCGAGTCAAAACTCAATGGCAGAAGTAGAATAACAAAGCGCCGAAAACTATTTCCAGTATGCAGTGGGAACAGTACAGTAAAAGAATGATGTCGGTAAACGCCATTATCTTCTCCAGGTAACATCATGTGAGTGTGTCGGTATTGCGTCAGTATTATCTAATGACAAGCAACCTGTAGATCATCAGTGTTCTTTTGAATGCACAGATGATAGGGACATTTGTGAGATTATACCACTTGGTATAATTTTCAGAAAGCGATCTGTAATCATTTAAAACACCCAACAATAAAATAAGGCCATAAAAAAATGAGCCAGCAGTGCCGGGGGGGGCGAGCCGTGTTGGATGTATTGATACAAATCTTTGTACAAAGCTAGAAATAAACGGTTTTCAACTTGGAAAAACTCCAGTTTGCACTCCGAATAGAATATTTCTTAACCCTGAGGGAGGCTGTAACATTTACCAACTATTTCAAATGGAACAGAGGCTCAGTAGATTCTCATCTACCCGACAGCAACCATCACACACGACACACCGCATATACATTTTGTAGCAAAACAGGTACCAGGTTGGAAGAAAAACTAGAACTTGTGCAAATTGTTCATCGTGACTGTTTGGTCTACGCTTTAAATAAATGTGGAAGAAGGAAGACTCAAACACGATACGCTTGCGAGAGCTCGCTGACACCTAAAGCGTTCAAGTAAAAACGGCTCCAAATCCACAAAGCACTGTAGTCTGCAGTTCAGCCAACCTTGCAAATAATATAAAAAAACCCTAAAAAAACTGGAGAGAGAGGTGAGTGCTGTCTGCTCCTTTTATAAAAGGAAATATAACTGGAGATGACTTTATTTAATCCAAATTAGAAATAAAAGGATTCTCCTTTGTTCACCTGCTTGTGAAACACTGCGAGCGCGGGATAGAAGACCCGGACTCCAGCCAAACATGGGCCACGCGAGACGGGAAAATGAATATTTATATAGTAAGTCATGGAAAGCTTTATATATTCATCAAATGAGACACCTCGGGGGATGATGAGTCATCCGACATGTAAAGTATGTTAAATAATCGACTTCACCACAGAGCTGGTGTCCACAATGGAACCTATTCATCGGTGAAGTCTAAGAAAAGGCCTTTTTGACATGTTACGTTCATACCTTATGTATACGTATTATCTTGTCACGTGATGTCTTGCTGACAGATTTGTCAGCAAATATTGTATGTAAAGCAGGGACTCATTTCTGTCCTATATCCAAAATGTCCCATGACATTTTCTGATTTGTGAAAATGTGAATGGTATTTTCCATCATCCTGTCTGCTGTGCGGACAGGTGACGATTCACTCACAGTCTGGTCACGAATCATCATTCATTTTTCCCATTTCGGCAACACGCGTCTGCAATGTGCTGACCCCCTGCACCAAGTTTCCATAGAGACACCTTGTTACCACACCAACCCACTCAGCCGGACAATGGCTGAGGTAATCTCAGCTTCACATAAAGCACATAAACACCTTTGTGTTAGAAGCAAAGAAAAAATGAAAGTAATTTCCTGGAAAATTGGGCAAGCGATTGAAGCAAAAACAAATATAAAGCAAAAAGAAGCCCGCAGCAATGGAAAAGAGCTCCACTGCCCCAATATCCTCTAACCTCTACATATTGAC
>OMNV01008283.1:0-24499 GCA_900303265.1 Brotula barbata | reverse complement strand
GGCGGTGGAGGCACACAAAGGCTAAATTTATGTGTCCTTGATGAGCAGTTCCAATTATCTAACATATCATTTTTTGGACCATCTGTTAACATCTATTTCTAAACGTGGCCCATATCTGATCCGTGTTCTTACACCAGAACCCTTTGCAGTGTTTGTGTTGGCTCTGCAGCCGGAGCGTTGAAACCCGTGCTCTCCCGTGGTGGCTGTGGCAGACGTGGTCGATCACTGAACTCCAAATAAATGTCCTCTTTTATACCTCCCTCAAACCATCTGTCTCTTCTATTTAGGATATGGACACTCGATCCTCAAAACTGCTTTTTCGCCCGCAGGCGTGTGTGAACTGCTGAGTGCTGTGAACTAGAAGTCGCTCTCTTATGCCGTACGCCGGCGGAGGGCCAGTTTGGTCTTGCCAATATACAAGTCTGTCCACTCCTCACTACACTGAATGTCATAATGTCACACAAGGTTACTTCACTGGCGTTTGGGGGTGCAGTCCCTGGGATGCAGTAAGTTCTGCTTCAGAGTGATGCTGGCAAACTGAACAGCATCGTATACACCTGTAAAAATAACAACGGCAGCCCGTGTACAAAAGGTGTTCTTTTTCGCTGATGGAGAAATCAGGAGAGAGGAGAGAGACAGACACTTCAATCACACTCCCATAAACACCTACGGGCAATTTAGATACACCAAATCACCTTAACCACATGTTTTTGGAGTACCCAGAGGAAACATGCAAACTCCACACAGAAAGGACCACAGTCCACCCTGGACTCACACCCCCTTTTTTGCTGTGAGCCAATGGTTCAAACCCCCAAGCCACCACGTCTTACACAAATGCAGCGTGCACGCGTTACCAGAGAAGTAAACAAGCGGATCAGTGCTGCAACACCAATTAGGCAAGTTGAATGGTCAGCTCAGGGACATAAAGATGAAAAGAAAGGAGAGAGGCAGAGAGGAAGAAATGTGCAGATTAAAAAAAATGAAGAGCTCTTAGAAAAGAAGTTGCAACCCCATTAGCAAATCTAAGGAGGCAGGAAGATGATTGCATGCCACTTAGAGATGTGCCTCCCCTCCTCTCAGTCGGAGAGCAGCGACGCAGCTACACTGAGCTCAGCTGCGGTCACGGAAAGTGGGTCCTCTACGCCGTGGAGTCGTTTTGAAACATAGCTCACCTCCCGAGACGCCGTGCCCTGTTTCATTTCCACTCAGCATCTTTGTGTAGATGGCTGCATTAGCATCGGACGGAGATTCTGAGATTTATATTAGCTGTAGATTGTTATTTGGATAAATATTGCTTACAACACCCGGAAAAGCAGAGTTTGCTTTGAACACATGGAGGGTGTTACAGATGTCATGAAGCGAGATGTCATCATCCAGAGCACTACACCCTCTCTCTCTCTCTCTCTCTCTCCCTCTCTCTCTACCATATGATTTATACATATGGTATGCACTTCAAAGAATGATCCACCCGTTAATGCTAATTATTCCCACAGCTGTTTGATGTTGTTATTGTTTTTTTGGTCAGATTTTCGTGTCATTACTTGTAATTTTCTTTTAAACCTGCTTATCCTTAATTGGCGACCGTTTGAACGCTGAGTTACGTCACAGCCCTGGTTTTGAGATTATGGTTGTTACTAGACAGCTATAAACGTTTCCTGAAGAGCTGTGCTCATGATCGCCATGGGTGATGTTTGACTGCTGATCGTGAGCATCAGGTCAGAAGAAGCTGGAGGGAAAGATATAAAGTAGGTCACGCTGATGGTGTATGTAAATTATACAAAGATTGCAGCGGCAGCAGGTTCATTGGTTCTAGAGGAAAATTCATAAATGTTTTGTGAGGAATCCTCCCGTGCTACCACCAGATGTTCACAGTTTCAACTTAGGAAACAACAAAAGTGGACAAAAGGACATTAAACGATGATACCTACCTAATCAACCGTTTACATTTTGCTTACCGACAGAGCTTTCATCATATTTGATTGACTGATAATGGTGGCCCTCTTTGAAATTGTCCACCTACTCCCAATATGGGTGTGATGAATAACGATTGGAAAGAGTTTTGCTGTATTTACACGAGTGGATACAGTAAATGAATGGAAGTCTGATGTTGATGATCACCGGGTGCTCACACACCTCAGAGAGATGTAAACATGAAACTGGATACCAATAATTACTGTTATGTCAAAATAGCGGGGTCCTTTAGCAGCGACGATCGCAGGAGCACGACAGCGCGCAGGAGTAAAACTGAGAGGCTGCTATCAATCTTCCAGGAGGAGTTATCAATTTAACAGATACACAGAACATTTAGATCCAATCCCAGGTCACAGTAGCTGTCCTTGCTGCTTTGCAGATTATGCACATATGGATGTATGTGTGTGTATGAAATATGCGTTGTATCTATCAGTCAGGCACTTTTCTTCAAGCTGAACAGTGTTTAAAAAACCTGATACACACCTCCCATTTGCTTTTTATTCATCATAGGCTAAAGATAGCGTGCACGGACATTATAAACACACATGTACAACCCCTGTGTGAGCCATCTTGGAGGATAAATGAAGAATTCTGCTGCGGGCCATACAGAAAACCACGTCGTCTGATATTTCATTCAATTCCCAAGTATGAAGGTAGTGGTACGGACTACGGGGCAGGAACACATCTGCTCAGAGGACGCTCTGCTCTCCCTGGGGAATCCGCTGCGACTACCAGCTGGTTAACTTATGCTGGGTTGTTTTTATTCCAGCGGCCAAATCTGACTGTGTAGTTCAACAATCTTAAAACAACAGGAGCAGGAGAGGGAGCAAGAAGAGGAGGGGGACGTAGATGAAGTCATTCCGTACGACAAACTGGGCTGCTGTACGGAACGGCTGGAGCAGCGTTCCACGGCGGACGATCCATTCTCTGTAACGTTAGCGAGTATGTGGATCCTGTGTTGTGCTCTAAAAAGTATTCAGTCAGATTCAGTTAAGATTAGCCGACCTCTCCATGCAGTGTGTATAAGTGTGTGTGTGTATGCGAGGAAGCGAGAGCGGGTGACAGACTTTTATTATTTTTGCACACTGCTGATGGCAAGGTGGTCTAACTCAGTTTCCTCTGAGCAGATTTCTGTTTTTCTCACCCTCTATTGTTGTCATGGAAGGAGTGTGAAAATATTTTTATATATATATATTTTTCTCTTTGTCCCCCATTGTTTGCTGTAAATTAGTCAGATTTGCTGACGTCACGTGAATCTGTTATAGTCTAAATTAAACTGAACAGAGACAAATCGATAGGATTTCTAGCAATTAATTAGCCTTGCATTTCACTTTCTTTAGCGTTTAAATGTCTCTTTCTTTCCAACAGACTCTCCTTCTTCCGCTCGCATCTTCCGTCTCTCTTAAAGAGACATAAAGCAGATTTCACGGAGATGGACAGGTTGTAACTCATGGCAACGCCTACGGTGCCATCAGCACTGGAACTGTGCGAGTGAAGCCAGAATAGCTTTTATCGTTAAGTTTCCTCCGTAGCGGTTTGTGATGCCTCTACTACATATCGTTGCTCGGAGTGCACTGGCAAAAAAGATCAATTCAATAGACAAAGTGCTAACCTGAAAACATTATCAGAATGGATACTAGGTGCTGGCGTTCATTTTCTACTGTGTGTGTATAGATGAAACTGATGCGACCATTCAGCAACCCGAGGATGCTGCCAAGAACAATCGCCACGTCCAGGTTACGTGTACGTTTCTGGAGACATATAATCCTGGTCACTGTCACGTTTTTAATTGTGACGCTTTTGACACGATGGATGTATTTTTGAAATGTAAACATTTAGTTCCGGGTCTCCCCACAGTTATCACCCACTTCTACTCTGCTGCCCCATGCTCTCCATCACAGCCACGGGCCTTTTCTCTCTGATAACAGTCGAGTATCATCCTCCGGGCGTTACTTTTCGGGGGCCTGATGGAAAGGAAATGATGCATGCAATTCCACCTGTCAAGTAAGTCAGACAGATGACTCCATTTGTCAGTCTAACTGCAACTGAAATTTAGCCAATGTCGATGGAGAAATATCAAGTGACAATCATTCCATGGTCTATACTCTCTTAAAGTGTGAGGCAGATTTAGTTAGTCCATGATGAAACCAAATATGATGAGTTAGAGAGACAGGACAAACCCTTGTCCTCTGAATGTACTAGTAATGTCAACAGAAATGGGAGAAGTCAAGCGCTAAATGACTCATTATGATGTCCATGCATGACATCCTGCATTATCATATCGAATTATGCCGCCGCTGAACTGCCCTTCAGTAGCAAGAAAGCCTACGTCTGGACATGTACAGTATGTGTCGGAAGAAGAGGAGCGGAGGAAGATCCAACACACACATACACGTGTAAACACAGAGACAAATGCATAACTCTGCACAAAATTGCAATGTCACACTGCTAAAGCCATTAGTAAACCGAGCGGGGAAGAGACTCCAAAATCAGAAGAAAAACGGAACCAAACAAAGCTCGGGAAACAATGTTTGCACCGCTACTGATACTTTCCATCTGTTTTCATTAAAATGAAAATGAGACAGTTCATCCATATTACTGCCAAATTGATACAATTGTATCTGGGGGGACAAGAAATGTGAACGGATTCAATATCCAATATCCATTCAAATGACTGTGGCATACTGGTGGTGCGTACACTACGTGTTTCAATAAGTCAAACATGGCTGAGGTCATGATACGGAAAAGAAAGTTAATGCCAGCTCAGAAAAGTCACGGTGACAAAAATTGTTCCATGTCATCTGATTTTATATTAAACTTGTGTCGGTTTCACACTCATCCAGACACATTAAAGCTGAAATCTGCACCTTATTTTAGTTGAAATGTTGCCCTTTTATGTCATCAGAGGAAGACACTCAGGCTGCCACATTTCCTTTGATTTAATATGCTATCATTGTCATCCACGTCTATTCTTTCAATCCGTATAAAAGTCCACATGCTCAATAAGATTAAAAATATTGGTTTTTACAACATCAAACTCAGGCTTCGGTCCAATTTTCTGGAGAAAACATGGAAAAGAATAAGCATTTATCTGCAAAGCAGTCAAATGAAAGGAAGAGAAGTGATTCAAAGGACAGGTAATGAAGGAGCGGATCATCATTTACTCGCCAGATGTGCGTGAGTGTGTGTGTGTGTGTGTGTGTGTGTACATCTTTTGTGATTCTGTTGTAGTTTGTTGTTCGGACATAGTTTCAATTAAGATACCTCTCACAGCTCAAGAACGAAACAACATAAGAAACTAATGGATTTAGGCTTTAGGAAACAAAAGCCCAGAAGCAGCAGCAGCAGCAGCAGCAGCGGAGCAAAGTGCTTTATCCCCTTTGTTCCAGAACAACTTGCTGCTTTCCTTATCTGCTCTTTATGCTTGAGTACAGAGAATAATTTGGTCTCAGGGTCAACGTCACACCAGTGCTGATTTCTGGGTGTTCTGGTCATGTTGGCGTTGTGTCCCAAAATACAGGATCAGTGGGTAAACCAGCTAGCTTTGAGCTTTTAGGTCTCACTAAGGTGGCTGTTGTCGTGGCAACTCATGCCACAACCCTTCCAGGGGCTGTTTTTGTTCAGGATAATGGATCTAGATCCATCTTCTCGACAGTGTGAGTAAAAATTAAGTTACTACTTCTCCGCGATGTCAACATCAACAGAATGATGTCATCACTAAAGTACTGCAACAAAAGTACTACTAACGGGTACAATCATTTCACTTTTCCTTAGAATGTATTAGATCTGGCATATATTAACGGAATGTTGGTTGTCACGTCATGGGGACTTGCAGTGTGCTGTTTCTTCCATCATCGGAATATCATCATTCCCAGTCCCATGGGAATCTCATTGCATCTCTTATGTAAGCCAGTGTCTCCTTAAAGGAGGAGTACAGTCGCCAACACAGCTAATTGGTTTCGAGCTGACATCTTAAATTAATAAGCTGGTTGGAAATCAATTTGACAGATAGCTTTTTCTCTATCAGGCCCTGCTTGGACAAGAGAGAAATTACCCTGGAAAGAGACGTGGCCCTACTATATCTTCCTCTCTTTAAAGATACTAAGTGCTCATCATTTCCACTTTCAGCCCTTCAGTTCACGTTTCACATCAACGTGAAATCATGGTAATACCTTGGAATTAAGGTACAAGAGTACACGAGACAAATTGAGCCCTTGTGATTTTATTTAGCGATCGGATAAATCTAGTAAGGATGATTACTGAGGGAAGTTACACTCAACCAGTTGATTATTCATTCAATATTTTTGCTGCTTTACATCAGTCATTTCAAAGTCAGATTAATGCATTCAGGACTTGAAAGAGTTATTCTACTAAAAGTGGTCCTAGAGATACCTTGAAAGGCACAAAAACTGCCTGTGTGTCATTTTCTCTCTACAGCCAATATCAAAATATGCCACCAAAAAAATGTGACCTGCATAAAATCTGGAGAACTTAATGTGTAATTAACTGGCAGACTGTGTGGTTATGGTCTTTAAATTGAACTGATAGCAATATTATTGACGTCCATCAGCAAAACAGGTGCCTGTTGAGACAGAATTATACTGCTCGAAACGAATTTACATTATTTTATGTTTATGCACTGTAAGTAAAGCAGTAGTTAGTCTGAGAACAATGTCATTGCAAATTTGACTGATGGATTGATTGCTTATAATTACACCATTGTGTAAGTGCAAACTATCATAGGGAGAGAGAGAGAGAGAGAGAAGTGCACGAAAAGAGAAAAATAAGAAGAGTTTATATGTGTGTTGCATAGACATATGAAATATTAATATTACCGTGGCCAAAATTCAATATACTGTATATTTTTGTGCTCATTCTAAAGACTGAAACGTAAAGTAAATTTCAAATAACCTTAAAGTTCATTCATGTCAGAAGGTGACTCACAGCTTGACAGCAAGCTTGGCTCCAAAACATGGTTTTATATTTTATCAGACTTTGTGCCGAAGAGACGTACTGATGACATCCTTCATGAACATACCGATTTACAGCTATATGCTTTCTCTTTCTAATTGACAGGTAATAGCTTTAGATTGATTGTTTTTCCACCCCCCTCGTCCTATGGTTAGTCATGCTGGCTTTCAGATTATGATAATTGGTAACAGGGCGCCACAACCGTGTATCACTGAGGAAACAAAGACAGAGGAGAAAAAAAATATGGCAAACACGTGTGGAAGGTGAAATGGTGTTTACAGTGAAAATAGAAACTACCATCATCTGAGAGTCCGTGCACACTGCAAATTGCTTCCTGTTGTATGAAATTACTTTGTTTTGTAACAGAGACGAACCAATCGAAGGGCGGATGTGTGAGAATTTTCAGTGCATTCTGTGAATGCAACACTTTTATGCCGCACTTCTATTAATGTTAGTGGAAAAGCAGCATTTTATTCAGATAGTCTTCCTTTCTTGGTGCATCCCAACTTGAGTGCTTGGTTCATCAAAATCCTTTAAGATATGAGCCATTAATTCCAATTAGACCATCAGCAGAGAACAAATCTGCTGAAAGTTTGGAGTCAGTATACTGGGGCATGTTAGTTTTTGACTTTATGAAATAAAAGCAGCTTTAATTGAATCTGCCCTTCCTTCTACAACATGTCACTGCTTAGAGGATGTGCTAAATGGTACATCATCTATTTCAATTCTGCACCAAAAATGAGCAGATGACCTGCAAACACACAATACAAATGATGATGATGATGACATAAAAGCACATTATGAACGATTCAAATTATTCAGCCTTTGAGAGACCACAGCTCTGTGAACCACAAGAAAAACAACTGCAAAGCACACAAAATTACCAAGTAGGCACGTGTAGAAAAATAGACTTTAAACATGACAGGTACCCGAGATGTATTTATGATTAAAAGCTTGGGATGGTGACGGGATTCTACGTTAGCTCTTTGTTCTGCCTTTGGCTGCCTGAACCACGGTCTGATTACTCCCATCTTTGTAAAATACCAAGATAAAAATTTTATCTTATGTATTTATTTTTATGTGTTTATGGTTTCAGCGTAGAGTAAATCAATAAAAATAATCAATTAAAATAGTTTTTGTTGTGAGCTTTGGCTGATTTGATATTAAATGCTCTCTTTTGTCTGTCTTCAAATCTGTCTGTCTGTTTATCTCCTCGTCACGTTAAAGTGCTGGTAATGGTGCGAACGAGTGTGTGTGTGTGGTCAAGTCCTGGGTTTGAGTCCAGGGCTGACCCTGGATCGCTCTGTGTGGAGTTTACACGTTTCCCTCTTTCCAAAGACGTGCAGCTTAGGTGAATTAGAGTATCTAAATCGACCGTAGGTGTGAATGGGAGTGCGATTGAGTTGTCTGTCTCTGCGATAGATGGGCGACCGGTCCAGGGTGTGCCCCTTTTGACTGCTGGGATGGGCTCCATCCCACCGTGACCATGACATGGATAAGGGCTATAGATAATGGATGGACGGATGTAATCTGTGACAGCTGGTAGGACATCGGCCTGTTGTGGTAATTTACTAGAGGGGGTCCAATGCCAACTGGGCATCCCCTGATTTAATGCTTTGTTAGTGATTTACACACACGGCTGTCCCTGTGTCCTGCTGTTTACGTGCCCATTTCACTAAATTGCGGAGGGCAGATTGGTCCGTTTAATTCACTTGTTGAGGAGGCACTGGGGTGAACAACACTACAGCTGTATTAACCAAGGACATTACGCAGACAACTTCCTGGTGCATGCAGCTCTGAAAATATTTCATTTTGGCATGTCACTATGATGTTTGGCCATCTCTGCTATCCCCTACGGTGTTCATTTAGTTGGGCTTTCCTGGCTTAGCCCCTGAAAGTTATTAGCTGGTTTCATATAAACCTTGTTCTCTCACCCTCCATTTCTCTCTCTCCATCTTTCTTTATGTGCATAAAACATAGACTCAGTAAAGTTGTTCAGATCAGCAGTGTTTCTTGATGAAAACCCAGGGGAAATGTGATGGAAATGACTTTAGTTTAGTTAAAGATGAGGCCATTCTTTACCTTTGTGTTTTGCACGGTCGGACACATTGTTTGATCAATTTCATAGGATGTCAGCGACGAATGGATTTTCCTCTTCTGTTTTTACTTTCTCTCCTCCTCTTCATCTCTTACAATTAATGTCACTATTACCACTACTACTCCTACAACAACAACAATAATAATAATAATAATACATTAGCTGGAGTTTGAGGCCGATCCTTGACAATACTAGACACATGTCACATGATCCAATATGAAAAGCATCATATTTATAAATCACAACATCGTATAGAAAAAAATGCAGACATGCAACTCTAGGTCCTCGTTTCACTTCCATCTCCTGAGATTAAATCTTGTATTTCATAACTGTGAGGGAGAACTTCAACAAATGATTGAATTACTTTGCAGTCATTACTGACCTCAGCGACCAGTCGTATAAAAGTCTGTTTGTTACTCATGGAGTTGGTTTTTCCTGTGGTAAAACATCAAACACACACACCACACCCAGACACACACACACACACATACACACAGAAGGACCTTAATCACATCAGTCGTTATATTTGAGAACTGAAAAAAAAACAAAAAACACAGGACGACAAGGATGTATTGCTTTTCTTAAATAACACACACAAACAGCTGCACACACACACAAACACACACCCAACACTCTCATCCTCCTTGCATTAACATTACAATGTTTCGGTGATGCATGTAAGCAGCATGAATATGAATCAAAAGGATTTCACCATGAAGGCAGAGACCTTCAGTATCCAGGCAGTAACTGGACAATAAAAAAGGAAAGCCGGCCCCCATTGTCAAAAACATTTATTTGACTAACTCAGACATGTTGTTCTAGATCTTCTGCTCGCGCGTCAGATGTTTACGGTACCCAGCAGCCCTCTGTCTTTTGGATAGCTTTACTGCAAGAAACCAGCTCAGCACTCTGACCAAGGACAAGGTTATTAAGTAAATCTACTTTCAGGAATTGTTACCTTCCGCTTGTTTCCCCCTCAGTGTCTGCCAAGGGCCCCCTGTGTGATATGGATTGTTTTCAAGTAACAGGCGGTGAAAATAGCCATCTCATTATTTTTAATGGCTGTTTGAGATGGACTCCATTGCAGTGCTGCGCTGTCATTTCGATGCCCGGGCAGAGAGCAGGATGAAAGCAAAAAAATGGGAGAGGTGCACGGGGGAGGGACGCCTGGCATTCCTGGGGAGAAGCTATACGCTCTAACTGTGATAGCCACAAGAATGACCTAATGTATGTCTTTTTCTATTAGGGATGAGTCAACACTGCGAAAGAGGAGGAGGAGCACAGAATGAGGGAGGAAGAACGTGGACGAATGCTCTGCAGTGAAGCATTCCAGCGTTTGCATCTGCCTGTAACCCAGGAGGCCGGCGAACATGCTAATTGTGATCATTTTTCAGTTTACATTAGTCAGTTGGCCAGAGAGCTCCTCCGCGAGCCCCCAAACCAACCAACATCGTGATTAGGTACACATATCACATATAACCCCGGAGCTGCCCAGAGCCTGAACAAAATGTCATTTTCCCGGCATTTTCCATCCAGATGAGTTTTAATTAAGTCTCCTCGCTGTGCTCCCCTGTGGCTGCTCTAATCAAACCGCGGGAGTGTTGCCTCTTTCTGCCTGGTTTTATAAGGGATGCCACAGCATCTGTTTGGGCTGCCATGCCACCCCCTCTGTCAGTACGTCTGCAAACTGGTAGAGACGCAAACACGGGCACCGGGGCGAGCGTTTAGAGACGGCAAAAGACAATCAGCGGGTGGTTGTCGTAGCATTGATTAAGATTGGTGAGGTTATTACATTGCACGGATATGCACAGATGCTCCCTGATGAAGGCCAGTCTGAAACACACCGGACGTCTAATTTATAAAAGAAGTCATGCAGAAAAGACCTCTGAAAAAAGAAGATTGCTTTCATCTTATTTTTTGATAAAAGTTTACTTTGGGATTGCATTGGGTTTGTTGGACTATTGCAGAAATGTTGCTGGTAGAATATGGGACAGATGCAGACATACTGGGACAAGATAAGGTTATTATTGTTACAAAATTACAAAATCTAAAAATTGTATATGTAAAACCGCAAGCCAATATAATATTCAAGTTGTTTTATATTCAATAGATCTTTGTCCAGGAATTTAATTATTCTTATGATGTCTATACTCGCTTCCCAAAGATAAAAGTCTTCAGTTTTTCAAATTTCATTAAACTTTTGAAATTTCTAAAAACATGCAAAGTTCTAAGTTCAATGCAGTGCTCTATAACTCCTGGAAACTTGTTTTTAGATATACACAGAAGCAAACAACACGAGTGGACGAAGTTAAGCTATAAAGAAAAAAAAACTGCTGTGATTTCAGAAAAGAAGATTTAAACTCTTCAAATCTATGAATATATTAATTTTAAGTTACTTGGGATGAAGAACACCGTTTGTTTCTCAGAGAAGAGGCTTTGCTGTATGAGAAGTGAAAGGGAGATTTGGCATTCTACCAAAGGGACCTCAGTGACCTACAAAGAGAGCACACAGCTACACGCACACACACACACACATACTACTAAGAAAATACAGAAAAAAAGACGTTACATTTCTCTGTGGCCTTTTTTCACCCTGTGATTATTCTTTGGTTAATTGACTTCAAATGTCAAGCTCTTTTATCACTCAAACAAAGCTCAAACGTAGCTGCAGCGCCCCCAGCACGCCAACCTCCCACAGTCACGGCTTCAAGCTGCCATTGCTCCTTATCCATTCAGATGTTTCGCCTTTTTATCCAAATAAATTCTTCAGCTGAGAGTCAGTGGTGGGCTCTTCACTGGTATTTGTCCCCCCTAAAGGGCCCCCAAACATCATAGGACCAGACGAGAACTGCAAAAGGTCATAATTCTGTGGTGAACATAACAATGGTCACCTGAAGGTCACATGCTGCTGGATCTGTGGTGCCATCAAGTCAGTTTGCACCTCCTTTCTCTAAATAATCTCAGCCAAAGCCAAAGCCAAAAATACTAGCCTAAAAATCATTATTTCTATGAAAAATATGCCAAATAATGTGGTCAAATCCTGCCATAGTACCGTAAGTGTAAGAGACAATGTCAAGTCACTGGGTGATACAGGATCACTAAAGCCTGAAAATAGACAGAATATGAAAACTAACCCTGTATTATGCTGTGTTCCAGCCTCCATGTTTACGTGTGTTTATGCTGATGTGGATTGTTTTTATGTGTCATAACGCAAGAAATCTCTGTTCTGTTTTTGTCTAAGGTTTGAAGCATTATATGTAGAAGAATTGCACTTAGTGTGACAAAATTCAGCTCACTAAAGCTGAACAATCCTAAGCTTTTCTTGGCGCTTTCAGGTAGGGTCTTTTCACTCCCAACCTAAACAATTAGTGGATTACAGGGTTGTGCTTGTCAACAGTGAATAGAACCATGCTGCTCACAAATGATGTTGGGGATTCCTAACTCTCTAATCACCTTAGAAACAGAAAAAGCATCATTACAGCAGCTACGAAAATATCCTAAAGCAGGGATAATGCAGCACCACCTCAATGTGTGTGTGTGTGTATGTGCGTGTGAGAGAGCGAGCTACACCGCCATTATGTTTGTGCCTGTCTTGTGTAACAAATTGGAGAGAAATTGGAGAGGCAGAACATTGTGAATTTTTCACATGAGCACAAAAAGAGCAAAATAAGTAAACTACCTTTGTTTTGTCTGATCTCCCTTCACTTCAAAGTGATGATGTTCTGCTTTCCATTAAAATTCCCACATGGAAAGACTCATTTGGAAAAACAAGACAGCGTATTCTTGCTTCGCCAATAACATTTGTACACTCATCAGGTTTTTGATGTTGAAAATTTGACTGTCCGGACGAAAACGAAAAAAAAAATGCTGACATTTCCTTAATAAACATGCACAGTTTCATGTTCCTGCACAGTTTCATGTTCCATGTCCTCTGGTTCTGCTGCACAAGAGCAATTCTGACTATAAAGCAATCCCCAACCCCGCAGACCAGGATCACATGACAGTCATCAGCGTTTCAAAGCCCTTCTTACGAAGTCTGAAAGAGGCAGAGGAAGAGGAGAGGCAGAAAGACTGAGACAGTAAGCGGGCTAATAGAGTGGAAGGAGGGAGGAGGTGCAGGGCAGCAGGGGATGAATAAGGATGATGAAGGAGACGAGGACCTGGGCAAAGTTTATCCCCAGAGCTTGGAACATGGCTCTGTTCCTCCACTCTAAAGGCCCCTTTAGGAGGTTAGGGTCAGGCAGCTGCCCAAATCGATGGGCTGAGAAGGGACTGAGAGGATCCATGCTAATACCGAACGCCTGCTGGGTAATGTCATCCATCATGCTGCTGCTGCTGCTACCACAACTACCGACACACAACCGGGGAGGAACAGACCGTCGTACAGATAAAGGATCGGCTCCTGTACATCCCAGAGCTGATTTTAATAAAAGCAGTAAGAGGAGAGCAGGACGTCCCTGCACTGTCTTCAGACAAAGAGATAAATGCCACGCCGGTTTTGTTGGTCTGGCGGGATGTTAATCCATATGTTCCAGATTACACAGTGCTGATACATCATAGTAGCTATTGATTGGCCCCGGTACTGACAGGGCCCGCTAAAGGAGACATCTCTTCCTCACACGGGAGCCTGACTGTATTCATTTTCAAACCAGAGGCCTAATGACAGTCAGCGCTGTTTTGCCTGAAATGTAATTTAGTTTCATTAAAGGTTTCGTTTTTCTACGGTGCCATCTGTAATTATTCTGCATTTACATTCCATAGACCATGGAAAGCAAACACTCGATCAGAGCTTCAAGGTGAAAACATTATGTTGTTATAATTACAGCGCTTTCAAGATTCGGCGGAACCTTTCAAATGGATGAGAAGCGAAGCACCAAACAAAGCTTTAAGTGTTACCTCGTCCGTCATTATTATACACGAGCCTCACGCACAGCTGAACGACAGGCCGCTTTATTTCAAACACAACAGTTGGTGTTTGTTTCCAGTGACAGTGGTTTTATCCACACTTCCTTCTTCTCAATACACTCTATGTGCATAATAGTGTATTAAAAGGTGTCAGTGTAAAAAAAAAAAAGCACTCCAGTTTATCTACTGAAGCCAGTGGGGAGAGTGAAAAAGAGCGAGACAGAAGGAGGCCGTAAAGCCAAACATTCATTAGTTTTCGATTGAATTATTTAGCCAGTTGACTCGCAGTGTCTCCCCACTGAGTACTGTGCTGCCCTTCAGTCGTTTGTTAGGCCCCTGGTGACTTTCCATCAAGTTTTCTCTCTTTATGCCTCTTCCTTCTTCATTGAAACCTAAACTTTTGCTCTCAAATGAGTCTCTTATCGCTGGACCTCCTCCATCTCTTTTTGAGAGCTTCGTTGTATTCGGTTCAGTGTTGTTGAATAGTTTCTTTTCAGTCTAGTGAGTACTTGACATAACTTTGGGTTGGACTGAATGCAGCAGGTATTGCAGACTTACCTCGGCTTTGTGAATCTGAATCTGCTCCGGAAACAGCGAGAACCACAGCAAACCTAAAAAAGACAAACGCAAACGGTGCAGCTGTGAATGGAGCGCAGCCCGATGTGCTTTCACCACTCACACACACTTTCTCGTGCTGATACTATATAACTCTTGCCCAGGGGAAAATGCATACACACACATGCACACGCACGCACACACACACACACGGTGAGACACTGAACTGTTTGACAGCTGGTTACATATTGGCAGCGAGCTGTAGCCACCGCAGCTGTTTGTTCCGTGCCTGGATGGGTGAGATGCTGCCCGATCCCTCTGCTGTGTGATGGAGTTTGTTGGAATGTTCCAAATCTGTAACACACCACGAGAGAGACTGACGCCAACTTTCAGGCTGATAATAACAACAACAATAATAGTGATAACAATGATAATTTGTGTTTGAAGGAGAATCTAAAGGAGTTAGAAAGTGAGATGAAAGAGAGAGAGGGTGGAGAGACAATAAGAGTGTCATCTGCTGTTGATTTTTCTGTCTGCATGCTTAAGACACCAATCTGTCTTCTACTAGCAAGATCAATATACATCTGTGATACAATGGTTAATCATTACCCCACACGCGCACTCACGCACACACGCACGCACACAGGCAGGGGTTCGGGAACAGACATCGGATCGAGCGTGTAATTATTCAGACTGAAAACATTTTTTGAGCTGACGACGCAGCTCCAGAGAGGAATTAAAATGTTTTATTCACTTGCGGCGCATCAGAATTAAGCTGCGAGGAGCATGTATGTGTTAACACCATCAGACAAGCGGCGGCATATAAGGTACATTTATAAAACCGCTCTGATTGCGGTGCATTGTAAAACCAACTGACAGCCACTGTTCCCGTTAATGATGGGGTGGAAAACATCTATCGTTCATCTGTCGGCTCGCTCACCTGTTACACAACGTTTATATATAAATATATATATAGATATAAATATACGCATTACAGTACACCAACTAGGGCCGTTTGACAATTAAGGACGTAATAGAGTTTTTGAGCTCCAAGACCAACACAAAGTAAATTACTGAAACTCTTTCCACTTATAACAATAATTATTTTACATATTTATTCATCATTCTTTGTTGTGCTTTTCTAGTCTGGGTCTCCAGTTAATTTGAATATTTTGTGTGCCAGTGTGTGTGTGTGTGTGTGTGCGTGTGCGTGTGATGAAGTTGGGTGCAGAGTTTTGCTTCGAGTCCACTGAGGCAGAAAATTTGTGTGCAGCGTTTAATAAGCTTTAAGCATATACAGACCGATGCTACGAGGAGCATCTTGGGAAATGGAAATGTAACAAATACACAGAAAATCAGATCACCAATTATAGCTCAGCGCTCCAATCATAATAATAGAATAATATCAAAGTTTCTGCTGTGGCCGGTCAGTAGACAGCACACGCGCCACGACCCCGATGTCAGAGGGAGGACACGCGTGTTACCAAATGTAAATGTAAACAATAAAATAAAATAAAATGCAAAGTGTGGCTGTTAATGAATAAGTTAAATATATCATACACTGTACATTCTATTCCCCTGTGTATATTTACAGTAGGGACATGCTCTGGGCGTGGACTCGTGTTGCGACACGTTGTTACGAGCACAGACAACCATTTGAATCCGTACCCAGTAGGGATGGGGCCTTACCTAAATCTGTGTTCAGTGTAAATCTCAGGCGTGCAGTGAAATTAATAATCCAGTTCGGAAGGCAGCTGTCCACCGTCCACCACCGGCTCTGGACGTTTTCATGTTCCAATTCAGAAGAGAAGAAGGGTCAATGATCTAGACGCATACTAAAGATAAGAAGAGTGCAAAAAATAGCTTATTTTTGCTTTTAGACAGGAAATTAAGAAAAGGAAATCAACCAGTAAAAGTCCTTTGTAATCCTGACGATGATGTTGACGTTGGCATGTACAGTATGACTCTAGCTCAAGTACCGGTAATCAGGTGTAATTTTCTTTCAGGAACAATCACATTATTGCAAAAGTTTTTGTTCTGTTGTTTGCATCATTTCTCTAATTATTCATTCTTCTTATTCCGAGAGGAAAGCGATCGCAATAAAGGCCAGCACAATTGGACGGTAACTCTTCATAATATGATAAGTAGCTTAGCTAACTACATTACAGACACGCAACATGTAAACTGGCCTTCAAAATCCACAGCTTCCAGGGCTTGGTGTGTCAAATTAAATTCAGGCGCTAACAGGCAGAGGGTTGATAATGAAGCCCCCAGATGATGTAAGAGAGGGATTGAGCATGTTTGCAAGTTTCTACGTGCAGCGTATGTTGGTTAGTTAGTGTTTATCCTGTCAGCATAGCTTCCCATGTAATATTCAGAGGCTGCTGTCAGCGCCGTCTTCAGTCATCTTTGATTTTCAATTACCGTCCATGAGTAAGACTGGTTTGTGTGTAAGTGTGTGAGAGAGAGAGGATCAAGAGCGTAAATGTTGCTTTTAGAATACAAAGCGTAAAGCACATAAAAAAGCATGATGGCATAATGACCTTACTATCTAATATGGGCACAAATAATACATTAGATTAGATAGAGTTGACTAAAACTAGAGAACTAACGATAGAAAAAGAGCAGTGATGGAGCCAATTAAACATGCTGGGGTGGTTAAAGGGCGATAAAAAAAAAAAAAAAAAAAGAGTCTATGAAATGTGCTGTTGTTTCAAGACAAATTGCTGACCAGTCACACAAACGTTGGGAACGATCAAAAGAATGGAAAAGGCGAAAACGGCGCACGCTGTTTTTGAATATGGCGGTTTGATGGAGGCAGCATGACACTTTTCCAAATGACTGCCGTGGTGTTAACATTCATTTCCTCCACAGGGACCCAATCTACTGGTCCATCGTGTCAATGGAAACAGATTTGGAAGCACAGCCAGGGTTGGAGAAAAATACAAGAAAATGAGTCTTGCTACCAAATTCCCCCTGTTGCAATTGTACAAAGATAAAATGTTAAATACTATGTCCAAGAATATATCAAAACAAATTACATTATTTTGGAAATACATAAATACAGTAACACAAATAAAATACTACACATTTTTTGTCGTTTTTAACCAGATGTTTCCTACGTTTCTATCATTCGCTGTCCGGAGTGCACCATTAGCTGACAGCTGGCTAACGAGTTATCTAACATCGCCCCCTGATATCATATTAATCCATTTTAAATGCAAATGAAATGTCCATTTTCCTCAAGATTCAAATTTTAAAATTTTGGCTTGAAATAAAACCAAACACATCATTCTTACTTTGATTCAGACGTCCTCCCTGAGGTTGACACACAAAGTTTGACTTCGCTAGCCTCCACTTAGCGACACAAGGGGAAAATTTCACTAGAAAATTAGCTAGAACATATAAGGTGAGGCTTGATGAGTACAAAATGTAACATGCAAGTTATATGCAATGCAGATAGGCAAACTTTCATATGAAGACACAAACGAGACCATTTACATATCGACAACAGTAAAGAAGGAGAAGAGGAGATTTGCCTTTTTTTTCTGCTCATCTATTGTTAAAAGCGCCCAAATCATTGAATTCCAGACTGGTTTCAAGGACTTTGTCAAGTTTGCCAGGTGAAATATTGCCTGAAGTGTTGTGAAGTCAAGTATATGTGAAGTGCTTCCTACATTTTTTTAGTTTTCGCTCTTCAGACTCAATCATTTAGCTGATTGAAAGAAGGGCACACAACCTTGCTACAGTTTAATGTTATGTAAAAAGTTACTGTCTCAGTCAGGAGGCTGTGTTATCTCAGTTTCAGACCTTGGAGCGAGACGGTTTTGCTAACTTTTTGTCTTTGCTGACTTTCTGTCACAGCAAATTAGCAACAAGTCTAAGGCGAGGATCTATTCAATTATTTTCCTCCATAACGATTTAATGCTAAAGTGAAGAGTAGAATCATCCCAGGTTGCTCTTAATCTTCAAGGAAATTATTTTAATTGTATTGCAAATTTATTAAATTGTACTGTAAATGTAAAATAATCTCCTCAGCATTCAGGCATGGACCCTGCAATGTTTGCTAATATAGGCACAGTGTTGCTAACGTACGATTTAAAACTCAACAGCATTAACATACACAGCCTCAGAAGCAAAAGATTTACTTATAGAAACCAGAAGTCCAAGCAATGATTTTTCAGTATTTATTCTACACATAAATAAAATGAATAAATAATATGTAATGATGTAATAAGCACATCAAATGAAAGGGCACGTGTGGATAATAACAATGATTAGGGAGTTATCAGGAAGATGGCGCACAGTAATTCACTTTACTTGATGCATCGGCCTCTGATTTATTGTTGTGAATGTGAGTATGAATGTGTTTATACAGTATGTCTGTGCCTGATGGGACATAATTGGGTATACAGAAAACGCAACTACAGTACTTTTCTGTAACACAGCGGCTGGACCTGCCCCAATAATGGACATGGCTGACTAAGGGAGATAATATTGTTTACCTTCCCACACACTGGTTAGAGCTGAAGAATGAACAGCTAATCATTTTCCATCTAAATGATTTGGCTTGGTCATAGCACAACATAACATACGTAGCCTTAAAGGGCTTTACAGGCCCGCACAAGGTCGCCCCAAAGCCTGCATCCAGACTCACAACGGCACCGGGATAAGGGCTCTCCTACGGTTCCCGCACTCCTTCAGCCTGTTTATTATTTGTCATAATGTTGCAGAAATTTACATCTGAACTAGGTCACAGGCAATCATCAATATTTGCATATTTTTCTTACGTTTTTGCATATCTGAATGCCAAACAAACAAAATGAGACATTTTTAATGAATACCAGAAATGGGAAATTGTTCTTGTGTGCAGACGATGAAATTAAATGAATGCGTACAGAGTTTATGGATGAGGTCCATCATTTTTGTGTAAGCTGAAGCATTTTGCTTTACAACATACAAACAGCGGTGAAGTGTGCATCGTAACATCCAGATCCAGTTCGCTCCTTCCGTCTATTTTCATTCTGTTTGTTAACAGGATTACATCAAAAGTTCAGAACCTTCCACCGAGTTTGAAGCAGAGGGCTCAGAATTTGGACTACGGCAAATGGAAGAATCCATTAAATTTAGCTGTCAATCTTATTCCGGGGGTGGGTCCATGATTTTTTATTATTATTTTTTAATCTTCAGGGCATCATCTTCCCTCTCAGTAGGATGGTAATGGGCTTGAAGCCCTGTGCAGGCCTGGTACTTTATGCATGGAGTATTCTCCATTATCTCCTCATCAAGTGGTCCCCGGGTGACCTGCGATGACTGCTCCCTGCTCAAGTTATGGCGTGTCACATGCAAAGGCACAAATTCTCCATTGAAGAGTGGGATCAATCAAAAAGAATGAATTATTAATTTTACAGTTGGAACAAGTCTTGGTTGAAGTATGCGCTCTCGTGACAGCCATCCTACTCTATATGAGGAAGTCTCATTCTGTCCTTTGTCCCTCTAAACTACGGAAAAGATGGCCAAAATGAACAAATATCTAAATACAGTTGTGATGCTTCATGTGATTACAAAAGCTGCCCAAGTCCTTCTATAGATTGAAATAACTGAATAAATGCTTGAATGTGCAGAGCCCATTGTTATTATTATTATTTATTTTTAGGATAGAAATATGCGACTTTTGAATGTCTTAAAACCGGAGAGAAGCAAAATTTAAATTAGTTTTGTCTGTGAAGAGCGTGTTTACAAAATCTGTGACCTCCGAACATAACACCGAGTGCACATAGGAACTTTGTTGTTCGTGTGAAACGAGTTGTTAAACTTCCTTTATTATACTGAGTTGACAAAAGGTGTGAGAAGTCTTAATGATTTTAGTCGAGATCCCCAGGGATTCAGTTTTTTAATATAGAGAGCTTCAGCACGCAGACAGATGCTGTGTTGTTGCCGTGATACTCTGACATCCATCTAACTTTTATTGCCTCATTTGCATATCAAAGCCTCCTGTTTAACACCTTTCTGTGCTAAAGACAACACATCAAACCGAGGTGACCTTGAAATATATCAATGACAAACAGGGGGAAGGTAAAAAGAGGCTTCATGCATGCAATTATGTTTTTGTCTAGCATTTACAAATTTAATATATGTCTTGGAAGAGCGATTTAAAAATGATTTACGTCGCGTTTGCTTTAGCCAGTAATAAAAAAGGGATTTTATTTGTCTGTTTGTCATTGCAGCAGACTTGTCCGGCTAATGAGGATGGAAATTAATAACAGATAAAGACATACTTTTTTGAATGTACTGGTCACGTACAGAGTCTGATACTATTCTAATTACATAAAGTTTAACAACCTCGCAGGATGGAAAAACTAATCAAAGACTGAATTATTCTGTGGATTAGTAATGGCTTCTGCAATACCAGAAATCTCATGCGTTCATTCAATTTCAATCTGGTGATGGAATAATAAAATGTATATTTGATGACTGTGTGCCTATATTTTAGCACTGCATGATATGAAGTTTATCAGACTGTGTGATGAATGGCTTGTGAATCGTAGCGCCTTGACATTAGGGGGAATATTATGCAAGTGGAAAGGTGTCATTAACTTACGATGAATGTGATTATAATAATGATAACCTTTATTTGTATCGCTCCTTTTATAGGATAAATGTAGCTCAAAGCGCCTTTACATTTCAGAAAAAAATGGTGTACAAATTGAGGTAAAACTAAAACTGTTCGCTACAGAAGCAGGCACCGGTAACGCAGAGGCAAGGAACAGAAGCACAGGATGCACAACGATGGAGATCGTTCTAGACGGACAGACAGAGTGTGTGGTTGTATGTTGGCTTTGAATCCTTGGCCTGTATTGGAGCTGCAGGAGGACCTGTTGGCTGTTGTTCCAGACTAGCATGATTGAAATCCCCAGAGATTACAATAAGGGCCTCAGGGTTTGGATTTCATATCCGTATCATATCCTGAGTGAATTATTATATCTAAAATTTGCTCTTCATGTGTAGTCTTGTGTGTGTGTGTTTGTGTGTGAGATGATGTACTGTAACGAGTGCCCTTCTACTCATCACCTGTATGTAAGACGATCATTGGTTGTGTATTTTAACAGTTGCCGGGCAAAGTCCAGTTTTGGTGTGGGGACTGAATAACCTGTGTGATTTATCAGCGACTTTTTGTAGTGAAAGAGGCCAATTGCATGTATCTACTGTGGTAGGAGAGACCTTGAGGAAACAGAAGCAGAAAAGTGTGTGTATTATGACAACAATTTAGTGTTAATCAAAGTCCAAGGTGGAGGAAGAAAGCGTCTCCTCAGCACAGGACATTGATGGCTCTCTCTTATTTGTGCTTTCAGCAGGAACACGGAGCACAGCTTGAAGGATGTACACGAATCATATCCTTGAGGAGAGAGTAGACCCATTCGGTGACAACATTTCACACAAACAAACCGGCTGACGAACCCAAATGACACCTGGACGCTTCGACGTGGCTGGTTGGACAGTTTGCAGAACAATGTTGGAAGGGGGCCGAGCCAGCGGTGGGAGAGGTGATCAGACTGATGAGTGGGAGAAAATAATGCTTGATAGATGGAGGAGAGGGGAAAAAGATCCTTTAGGCCCGGTTGAATGTATTGCTAATTACCACCAATGGCTGCCAATTGCCCATTCAACGTTCGTCACAGGTTCAGGGCATTACTTAACCTTGCTAAGCCAAAGTAGAATGAGACTGAAAATGATAATTGAGTGGTCATTACAGATGAGGATCCGGTGTTAATAGGTGCTAAATGATCATCTAGGAGGGAATAAATGAGCCTGAATGGCTGAGTGGGAGATGTTAACTGGAGAATATTAGTATCATTATTATTGGAATCTATGGTTGCTATTGGCATCCTCATAGGGAGCCGTGAGTAGTACAGCCGGCAAAGATCAAAAAAGGCACGCTGTAATCAGGTGGAATTAATTATTGGGCTATTTTTTTGGAAAGCTCAAAGAGGAAAGCAAAGTCACCATACCCTCCAGAAGAATTTTCTGTCGTTTATAAACTCATAAAAGTTTGTTTTACAGTTTCCCACTTGTCCTTCCTTTCAGTAGTCACCTTGTCCTACTTCATATTTCTTTAGAATGAAGGAACGTTTGTCTTACGTTGTTTTTGAGTTTGTTTGGATGAGTGGGAACACGTGGATCCGGTGGTTCCACGTGTCCCATACATACACATGATGGGACTTTGGCCTTGCACTTAGAATGTGATTTCTCTGTCCAGATAGACAACGTGGTTAATGGCCTCCGATTTTTGGACTTTCCATTTACACCCAGCATTGAAAAGCGTCATTGCTTCACCTGGATTGTGCCCACGTTGTGTCCAGATCTCCCTTAATGGATCGGTTCAGATGGCCTTACGTGCAGTTGCTAATGGGCAAAAAAGGTGCAACGTGCCTCACACGTCCGTACAGACACTAAAGGACACCATGCCTCTGCGTAATGCGACGCTTGGGGATCTAACAATGCTCTGATGCACTGTAAAATAATAAAACACAGATTTGGCCACATTTAACGGGTTCATGAAACCAGTACAGTGGAGAAGAACCGATGACTTTCTGCTGAGAGAATACTGAAAGTTTCTGCACCGATGGACTCAGACAGCCGGTGTGAAGTGTTCCCTTCTCCACCTGACAACTTCAGATGTCATACAATTCAACATTTATGAGTTGACTTGAATAATTCTGACTCACTATGAGCTTCAGTCTCAGAGTGCTGCTTGTCAGTGGAGGGCTTTTCATGTTAGCTGACATCAGATGAACCCCAGACTCTTTATTATGAAATATTGAAATGGGACTTGGTTTTATTGTAACACTAAAGAGAAACCGTAAGCACTAGACACTAAATGCTCGTTCCAAAATTCCATTTACTGAACTGGTTTCCATTTCAAAATCTACCACACACACACACACACACACACACACACACACACACACACACACACACACACACACACAAAACGACGCATGCATTACGGTAGCGTTTTTCTGCTGCCAGTAGACAGATGTGACTCTGTGGCTCTTTGGTTCTGGGCAGAGGAACATACAGTATATGGACTGCTCCTTTTTCGTTCTGTCTTACAGTCAAACCAGTCAGCTTCTCTGAAATGTCAAACGTGCCGAGTGACTTCAGAGTCTCGAGTGCTTGGCCGTACCGGATCGTGACACAACAACAGTTGCTAACTCGTCAACTGATATGTCATACAGTAAGTGCCATTATGGTATTATTACCATAACCATGTGGAAACAAAAGACACCATAGCAGTCGTTGTTCATGACCAAGAAAGAATGGATGGAAACCATACGGCTGAATGAAGCTGCATTTAACACACAAACACACAAACACACAAAGCTGTCAAGCATCTATTCAGGACATTTTTGGCTCATTGGAGCAGACCAGGATCCACACTTGATGGAAAGATTTCCATCTTAGTCAAAACAATCAGGATTTTGGCATTAATATATCCTGCCGGCTTCGTCCGGTGAGATGGTTATTGGGAGCGATCCACCATTCTCTCCTCGCTTCCTGTCCTGACCTGACCTTCAGATTAAGATGCCGAGTCAGTCTGGCATAATCCCCTGCATGTGAAATTCCCACGGTACACCTCAACCAATTCTGGCAACGCTGCTCAGGGCCACTGAAGTGCGGCCTCATCATACACTCCGTACACACTCCATCGGAAAACACACGGCTGCTCTCACGATCTCTGTGGGGACATTACTGAGGACGACGCAACTTTTCCCTGAATGAGAGTTTAACCTCCCTCCACGGGGTTAACAGAAGCTAAAATAAGTTTAAGAATCAACTTTGAGATTTTATTGATTATTTTTAATACCGTGTCAGGCCGCCCGAGTGACCTTTCAAATCCTCTATGAGAAATAACAGCAAAATAACGGCACCCGAGGTTGTCTGCTGGTGACTTTCACTTTTGAATTACTTTGAGTAATATATATATATATATATATA